>QAOA01007611.1:237420-359422 GCA_003255065.1 Cercis canadensis | reverse complement strand
TTGGAGCCTTTTGTACTTATTATGATTTCTTATTGACTTTTATAATTGTTTAAGAACAATTTTTATAATTTTGTTTGAATATTATTTATGTTATTGTTGTTGCTTGAGGATATCTTGAATTTTTGATGATGTTATTTGAGCATTATTTATATTATCTTATTCGATTAAAGTTGAATTTCAATTAGAAATCGTGATCGATAGATTAAACTTATAAATTGTGTATATTTAAAAAAAGTATGGTTATATGGGTAAATAGGACGGGACATGGGACAGATGAGGATTTAGTGAGACGGGAATGGGGATGCTGAAAAATCCCAACCGGGAATGGGGACGGGGACTGCTTGCCCCGCCCCATTGCCATCCTTACCAACAGGGTATTCAATAATAGAGAAGCATATTATGCACTCTAGGGGACTTTTTTTTTTTTTTTTTTTTTTNTTTTTTTTCTTTTTGGTAATGACAATATGAAAATTTGAATTATTGACCTCCTAAAAGTTATCAATTTTTTTTTTTATTAGACAACATCTAGTGGCTTATCTTAAAAGCTGTTTATATTTGGGATACAAAACGCAATATTCTCATTCCCATTCAACCCTCGAAAAATGTAATTTTTTAGAACATTGTAAGAAAATTTGTATTTCAATGTGGTGGCACTAACATCCACCAGCAAAAAACAATGGTGTCAGTGAAAATGGTACACGGATCAATATTTTTATCCTTTCATATGAGTAAAATTATCTCACCAGATGAGAATGTATGATGCTCACCTTCTAGCATAATAAAAATGTGAAAATATGTGAGAGATTACATTTACGAGAATGATAAATAATCATTATTTTTTTTCATAAATCTTGTACCCAAATATGGGAAAGTAATATTTTAGAGTTAATATAAAAAAAATTTCGGTGCTTTTTAAATGTTAAATAGATTTGTGTAGGTGTAAAGCAAAGTTTCTTTAAAATTTGAAAATAAAGGAGACGTTTGTGGAAAATTAGTTAAATATGCGGAGATTTTACAATACTACGCGAGTATACCATATTACATTGACGTGACAATTATATGTAATTTTTATATTTTATTATATATAAATATAACTTATCTTATTTTCTCAAATAAATTTAAAAATAATTAATTTATACACATATTATTCGTATATTGACTATTCTCATATAATATAACATACTACAAAATATCTAAAAAAAACCTCTTTAAATATGTGGTTGAATTAATTTACTAATTTTTCTACCTAATCAACAGCGTTCAGAAAGTCGAGGGGTCGTTCATGTGGTTTCCCTTTCGGCAGTTGAGACGAAGTCGTTTAATTTGTCTACGACACAAACAGCCACCAATCGTGTTGAATTGAATTAAAACCCAATCAACAAGAACTAAAACCCTTCGATTAAAACCCTCCCTCCAAAATTAAATCACGGAGCCCTCGGGTAGAACTTGACCATGGCCGATTTGGAAGCAAACGCCAAAATGAAAAAGCCTAAGAACAAAAAGCGAAAGCAAACAATCCACGAGGGAACCGAAAGACTTTCTAAAGTGCAGAGAATTGAATCTGCTAAGGGAGACGATGAAGAGATGAAAACAGGGGAGGATGATGGAAACTCGGAGCTGAAGGTCTTCCCATGTGAGGACCTCGAATTTTGCTCTCCATGGAAGAATCTGCAGTTGATTTTGTGCATCCAAAACAAACAGCTCGACCTTCAGAGGTTTGTTTCTAGTTTTTATTTTGGTCATTGCCTTCATTCAACTGATAGAGTATCTTCTCTTCCGCGAAAACTAGAAATGCAAAATAATCTCCTAGTATTTGTTTTTGTAATGAGGTTAGATTAGAGGAATGCATTGCACTCATATCAACATTGCATTCTCCTATTGATAAGTTTTTTTAGAGATATTGTTCAAAAGCCCCAAGAGGGCCTGCCCCTACTACTTAGGTTCTATGTTCAATTTTTGTCATCTTTTTAAATATGTTTTTCTCTTTCTTCCTTATAAATTACTAGCCATTGAAAGGATTATTGAAATTTTATTTTTCTTCCTTTCCCACAATGTGCATATGTTAGTGCAGGAAGGTCAAATTAGCGTTCAATTTTGTGCAATCAAGAGTGGAAGACAATGATGGTACTGATCATGATTATGAAACAGTAAAACTACCAAGACTATTATCTTTCCTTAATGATTGGATCCAGTCGCTGTTGATATCTTCAGATAAGAAAAATAGGGGTGATGGGGAGAAACCTCAGGTTGAGGGAATTGAGGCATATATGGATCTTCGTTGCTGGGAGATTTTCAAGTTCTGCTTGCAGGAGTCGTTGAGGTTTAATCTCTCTTTGAATATCTTCCGGAACCTTCTAAGACCTGTTCATTCTATTGCCAGAAATGCATTGGCACTGCTAGAGGATTCCTCCATCTGTTCAGGAGAATATTTTATATCTTGTGAAAGGTATAAACTGTATGATACTGCTGTTAATTGTGTTTCATTGGTATTCTCTTCCCATGGTGGTTTGTCAAAAGAAAATTTAGAGTCCTGGGTTTCAACCATTAGTACAGTGCTTGAACTTGTCCAGAAAATGTATGCCAAAAAGCTTGATGGCAGCAACATGGGTGCTTTTCCATTACGCTTTCTGTGCTCAGTGCTTCTTCCTTTCTCCAAGTTTTTGAGGGTCCATCCTGCTAAAAAAAGTGGATTTCTCCATTTTGTGGATAAACTTCTTGAGCCGCTGTTGCATTTGGTGGGTGAGTTGCATCTTCGGGTTAATGGGAGTAATCCCATTTGGACACAGAGATTACTGAGGGTGGTGGAAGAAGTTCTTTCCCATGGGCTGTTTCATTCAGTCCATATTGATGGATTTCTTAGCTTACAAGGTTCAGAAAAGTATGTTGCTTCATATGATGATAAATCAAAAGACTCAAAAACAGTTATTAAGAGTTATCATAGACATTTATTTGATGAAATCAATAAAATTATATCTAGAAAGAACACAATGGCAATGGGTAGCATAGGTTTGTTATTTCACTTGTTTGTCAATCTGGCAAGAAAGTCAAAGGGAACTTCATTGCGGTATGAAGGAACCAAGACAATGAAGAAAACAGGAAATTTTAGGCATCTAGAGGCAGGAGAGACTTATCGCTCAAATAATATGTCTCCAGACACTCAAAAGTCACTTTTTAATTATTTTGTAGAGATTATGGAACCCCTTTTACTTGAGGTTAATGCCTATCTTCATGCTAAAATGGACGTCAAACTTCCATTGTTGGATCTTCATGGTATACTCAAATCTATTAGTAATTTGCTTGCTAGCTTTATGCAAGAGAAGGTGTATGCAAGAACAGAGGACATGTCTGGAGGAGCTTGTCTGAATTTTTTGAAGAGCATATATGATGTGTTAATGTCATATTCTGCTAGTTTGCTCTGCTTGTCCAACTATGATACAAGTAACCAAATGGAGATGGAGAAATTTACTTTAGTGGCCAATGAGATACTAGTTGCTGTAAGGTATCTTTTGGAAATTGAATATGAGGTTATTGGGGAAGATTCAGTAAACTTGTGGCTTATAATGTTTTCATTCTTAGCCTACAACCACAGTTTCATGGGTGTCCTTGGTGAATGTTCTTTATCTTCCGGCATACCAGGCCTGGGGTGCCAAATAATCAATCTCTACAGTCAACTTCGCCAGGTTAGTCAAACATTCTGATTACTGCCTAACTTCAAAGCATTTATTTTCCTCATTATGTCACTTTGTATGTCACGCACATATTGTCATGTTGTTGAGGTTTTGCTTGAGTTATGCCATCTTGGTGGTTTTTATATAGAAAAAGTAACCATCTAGTTTAGCCTTTTTGCTTTGTTGGCTATGTGATCCTAAGGGTGGTGTTGTGTGGGAGGGAGGGGAAAGGAGGGATGGGGTGTGAAGGATAGTCTTTCCCTAAATTGTTATAATCATGGTCTTATTCTGCTTCCACTAGATGGATTTGAGACATTTCCTTACACATTTGGACTGATGTAGGTGGAAAATGCTATTTTTGCATTGTGCAAAGCAATAAGGTTGATCATATCTCGTGAGGGTAATACTGAGGAAAGTTTTTCTAGGTTCTTGACTTCTCAGTCTAATGAAGTTTATTCAGAATCAGTTGAAAGCCTATTATCTTCACAGAAATTCGTCCATGCAATTCTGAAAGCTGTTCAATCTATTCCGGAAGGTCAAGTGAGCGGGTTTATTCGACGGTTGACAGATGATGTGTCAGAATCTCTCAGGTGGATGAAAGATTGTTTTTGGTTATTTAATCGTGAAAAATGCTACAAACCAAGTGTAAAATGCACCATGCAGGTTTTTGATCTGCAAGTGGAGCTCTTGGGTAGAGGGTTGTCTAGATTGTATGCATTAGTACTCAACTCAGTCACTATCACTGAAGGCAACAGCAACCTCCTTGGAGTTGCTATAAAGGAACTAGTTGCACTAATATGTCCTTGCATGAGTACTCTTGTTGGACAACAGCCAGATGCTGTTGGCAGGTTCCTTTCATCTGTCGTGGGAAAAACTGTCAATGACCGGACAACTAGAAAGGAAAAAGTTCTGAAGAAATTTGGTAGGTCTAGTCAATGGGTCTTTGTGTACTTTTTTCAGTTGTTTATGTGCTGCCGGAGCTTACATAGGCAAGCAATCAGCCTCATGTCCCCGGGTTTGTCAAAGAAGATGTCTGCTGAAGTAGGGGATTCTTTCACAGCATACTCTGCCTGTGAGTTGATGGAAAGGATTGATGAGATAGACATGGGCTTTTTTTCGTGGATTATTCAGCCTTCTGCTTCTCTTCTTGATGTTATGCAATTTATTTCAGACATTTATCTTCAGGATAGCTCAGCTGATTGCTGTTATTTGATCTATATATTTCATTCAATGGCTCTTCAGAGGCTTGATGACTTGAATAGGCAGATTGTGTTGTTCAAGTATCTGCAAAATAATCATTATAAGTCACGAATCAAGGCATTAAAAGAAGAAGCAGCTGGACTTTCTAATTTTATGATGGAAAACTTATCTTGTGTATATCAATCCCCAATCTTCATTTCTGACCATGTAACTTCTGAAAATATATCTGGTCAAGCACTTCATGAAAGGAGTGAAATGGATCTTGGGGTTTATGTTGCAAACAGGAAGTCATTGCCAACAGCCATTTGGTCAAATCTTTGCAAAAATATTGACATTTGGGGCAATCATGCTGCCAAAAAACAGTTCAAAAAGTTCTTCTCATATTTACTTTGTACATCCCTTCACTGTGTAGCAAGCAATTTTCCAGAGGTTGAGGTGCACAAGATTGATGAGTGTAAGCTGAACAACAGAGTCACTTTGCCGTATATATCATCAGAACTTCTAAGCAGTTCAATTCTGTATGAGCAAAGGGTAAGATGCTTTGGTTATACTCGAAATTCTTTCTCTCACACTCACACTGATATACACTATCATATACGAACTAGTAAGGAAATGCAGATTCATATCTGCTAGTATTTGTTTCAGCTTATGTCTACTGTATGTAAACTTTCTTGAATTTGTTTCTTGTACAATTCTCTGGTGGCATTCTATGTGTTCTAATGAAACAGTTATATTTCTAGATATTCATTTTGTACTGTTGTTTAGTGTGTCCGCAGGAATCTGGCCTCAAGGTTTTGCCATATATTAGAGAAATCTGTGCTACCGTTATTTAGTAATACTGCTTGCACTGATATCAGTCTTCAGGCATCACCTAAATGGCTTGAGTTTTTTAGTGCACTTGACTCCTCACCAATGGTTGTCTATGGAAACAAGGATGCTTCAGTTGATTGTTCTGCAGTTCAGAATTCAATGGCTCATTCATGTGATAAGCTGCCTTCAGATATCAGCAGAGAAGAAAAGGCCTCCTCTCTCACCAGCAAAAGTTTTACAATTTGCCATGATTTGCTTAATCTTTTATGTCGGATGCCAGATATAAATGCAAGATCATTTTCACATTACACAACTTGTTTATTCAATCTTGAACGGTACACTCATCCTCTCTGCTGTAGGTTGCAATATTATCTTGTTCCTTGTTCCCGTTAAAATAGCTGTCCCAAACTAGACATCAATTGCTGCTTTCAAATAATTTTACTTTTGGAAGACATAAATTAACTTCTCCTATTTTCAAGGAAACTCGTGCTATATCTTAGCAAACAAAAAGCAATGGAAGACATGAAAGTGTGAAATCATCTCTCTTGTGTACATATAAATTTTTAGATTTTTTTAAAGTAACAACCTTACTAAAGGAAAGAAAATCCATAATAACTGTTATAAAGATATCGAAGGCTGATTTTTTAGTTGCATGATTAAGGCTTATACTGGAGCATAATCTTTGAAGCATCTTTAATGGATAATTCTCAGTTTTTGACTCCTTATATTTTGCAGGCTTCTTGTTACCGCCTTATTACAATTTCAGGGGACACTATGCCCAGATTATTATGAATTTTTGAGATTATTTGTCTCTTGCCGGAAGGCCTTAAGGTATATAATAATGGGATTTTGTGCGAAGGCAGAAGCTGACCAATCTTCACCTAATTTAATACTTTATGAAAGTTCATTTCCTGTTTTATGGCTCTTAAAGTCAGTATCTGTGATCGTTGGGCTTAAAGATGCTTTCTCAGCAAATAATGCTACTCTAGTTAAATCTATGATTTTTTCTTTAATGGATCACACATCGTATGCCTTATTGGGAATAGGAAAATATCAAATTACTCATGTACTTTCCTCTGTTAAAGAAGCTGAGAAGCCTTGTGAAGAGATGTCCAATTCTAAATTTGGCCACAAAGGCAATCATTTACTTCAATCTGCTCAGCATGTAGATTCCCCAAAGTTTGAATCATTGAAAATTTTGTCCTTTATGGCTGCCAATTTGAAGGAGAAGATGCAAAGCTTGCTTGTTCCTCTGAAGGATGCCCCTTGCAGTGGCAACATGGGATTTGGTATTACTAATGAAAACATGAACAGATTGTCTTCTACAGTTTCTTGCTTTAGTGGGTTTTTATGGGGGCTCGCATCTGTCCTGAACCTTACAGATGTGAAAGGTAGTGATCGTGAAGAAAAAGTGGCAATGTGGAAAAGTGAACAAACGTCTGAACTGAATACTTGCGTACTTGCTCTTTTGGAATGTATTGAATTTTATATACGCAAATTGGTTCTTGAGAATAATCAACCCTCCAATATTTTATCTGATGCCAAAAGTCTTGAAATATCAGACCACAGCTTACCTTCGTTGAGTACAAGATATTTTTCTCTTCAATGCTCTGGTGCTGAGGCTGATACCTCATTTGCTACACAAGAAGAATCTGAAGGTGCTATTATTTGCTCAACTTCGTCAGCCATCAACAATGGCTCCAGATATCCCAGTACACTTACAAGTATAGTGGAGCCAGGGAGCAAAAATTCTGTTGCCAGTGTTCTGACTAGGGCTGATTCCTTTGAGGCTCAAAGTTTGAATAAGCCTTTGTTGCAAAGCTTGCTAAAAGGTGAACACCCTGAAGCAACATTTTTATTAAGGCAACTGTTGATTGCTTTCTCAGCTCTTTTGAGGATAAATTTACAGAAAGGTGGCTCGTCCACCCTGTCAAGTTTTGTGCCTACTTTTACTGAAATTTCACAAGTCTTGTTATTGGAATTCACTGAGATGATTGAAGTCCCACAACAATCTGCTTTTCTTTTGTTAGATGGTGTTCTGAGTTATCTTAGAGAATTAGCAAATTATTTTCCTTTCACTGATCCTACCTCATCTAGGAAGTTATATGCAAAGCTGATAGGGTTATACTTAAGGGCAATAGGCAAGACCATATCTTTGCAAGGAAAAAGAGCCACTTTAAACTTTCATGAGAGACAGTCAAGTACCAAGACACTTTATAAAGGATCATATGAAGCAAATTCTTCTTGTGGATTGTACTGCATTTGCTTGGACGAATTTAAAGCTAGGCTGCGGATGTCATTTAAAGCATATATAGAGAAACCATCAGAGTTGCATCTTTTATCTACAATACAGGCTATTGAGAGAGCACTAGTTGGAGTGCAAGAAAGATGCACTATGATCTATGACATAGAAAGAAGTACAGATGGGGGGAGAATTTCCTCACTTGTTGCAGCTGGTATTGACTGCTTTGACATGGTTCTCGAATTTGTCTCAGGTAATAATGTATCCGAACATCTACTGAGGGCATATAACATGATTATCATGAAATACTCTTGTTTCATTTTATTATATAATTATTATGTCTACAATCACTTCTTTTCTTTGGCACCCTTTAAAGCATGAATGTATTTATAGTACTATATCTTCATTCACGTCAAAAGCTTTGAAATAATTATTTTCATTCACTTGGATTACTGAAACAACAAAGAACTATATTTGACTGATTGCTATTATTCTGTCGAGGTCATGCAAAATGTTGAAAAAGAAAATACATATCCATTAACATTATGCTTTGACAATTTTTTCCTGTATAGGTCACAAAGGCTTAAAGTTGATTAAAAGACACATTCAGAGCTTAGTTGCTGCTATTTTCAACATTATTCTGCATTTACAGAGCCGGCAAATTTTTTACGGGGACTTGATACCTAGAACAATTGTCAATGATCCAGATCCAGGATCTGTCATTCTTATGTGTGTTGAAGTACTAGTTACAGTTTCCCGGAAACATGCTCTATTCCAAATGGATGTGTGGCATGTAGGTCACTTGCTACATATCCCTGCTGCACTCTTTCAGAATTTCCATCAGCTTAGAACTTCTAATGCTTCTAGTCCATCAGAATCTTTGAGGATCTCAGAAGATGAAATTTCTCATCCAATAGAAACCATGAGTTTCTGTCATGTAGACCGGCAGTTCTCAATACACCTGTTTGTTGCATGTTGTCAATTATTGTGTACTATTATTAAGCATCACCAAAGGTATGCTTCATTAATTTTTCTTGTAATTCACTATGACCAAAGTTTACAAAATAGAATGGCCATGTATATGAATTTAATGGACTACAAGTTTTTATTTGCAAGTCATCCTGTACAATATGCATAGCCAACTGACTATTGGTCTATTTGGAACCAGATTTTTGGATATTATTATGGACAAACAAGTGAACTGTTGTATTAACTTTTTCATGGGCAAGTTATGCTCAAGGAACTTCTGGCACAAATATTACCCTCAAGGAACATTAACCACTTCTTGAACTGCATTAACCACAAATTTTATGTTTACTGCAGTTCAAGAAGTCATTAATGTTCCTTGAGTGTAAATATTTGTACCTGGCCTTCCTTTTTGGTAATTCTCCCTTTTTTAATTAATCTAATATGCTAATTCTGCATTTAGTTTTTTTGTTGTTGTGGGGGTGGGGGGGGTTTATTCTTTGGGTTCTTATTTATTTCGTCTGTTTCTCCTGGAAGCCCCGGTTATGTCGTTTTGGCTGTTTTGGTTTGTTAATGGGTATCTTTCAATAAAGTTATTCATCACAGAAAATTGCTGTGGCAACGTCAGAAGGTTACATGTATTATGTATAGACAACTTCAAATATTATTGAATAGATAGAGATGGCAAGGGGAACTCTTTGTGAGATGAAATTACTGCTTGATGTCTTCTGATTAATCCTTCGGGTTATCTGCTGCTTTTTTATTGTAATCCAGAAATGTAGATATTGTCATGTATGCTGGTTAATCTTAATCACCTCTTCTTATAAGCACTCAACCTGTGTTGTTTCTTTCCAGTGAGTGCAAGCAATGTATTGCCCTTCTCGAAGCTTCTGTTGCTGTTCTTCTTAACTGTCTGGAGACAGTAGATACTGAATCAGTGCTCAATAAAGGTTGCTTCTCATGGGAAGTAGAAGAGGGAGTAAAATGTGCTTGTTTTCTTCGAAGGGTTTATGAAGAGGTATGTGACAATCACTATGTCTATAGTTTTTGAGCAATAAGATATCATTACGATCACTTTCTGCGTATATTAGGCTTTTTCAGCCTTCTTTCTACCCTCCTTCCTTCCTAATCAAAAGTGAGTTACATTATAATTCTTTCTACCCTCCTTCCTTCCTAATCAAAAGTGAGTTACATTATAATTCACTTGTTGCTTTTGGTGCTTTCTGTTAATAATAATTTTTTACAAAGGACTGTGGTGGCAGGAATTCATGGTGTCCAAACCATTTTAGTCACATAACATTGACTCTATGAATTAGCCATGCGAATCGTCTTTGGCATTGATGCCAGTGCCTAGCCTTGTGATATTGGAGATGAAAGATGCAATTCACAGTTTTGGTTAAATTGAAACATTTTCTGATTGCAGAAGAACAAGCAAAAGAAAATAAATTGTGGCCTTTATTTAACTCAGCTTTGATTACATTTCATAGTTTATCCTATTTATCTTTTGCTTACCAGTTTATTTCTATAATCATGCTGCAGATAAAGCAACAAAAAGATATAGTTAGCCGGCAATGTTCTCTGTTTTTATCCAACTACATACGGGTTTATTCAGGATATGGTCCCAAAAGAAGTGGCATCAGAAGGTTGTGTATCGGTTTCCCTGTTTTAGTCACTAATTTTATTTTTTTTTATTCTTTCAAATTTACCAGTTATCGGATTACACTCCCCGTCAATTTTGACTTGCATTAAATTATGTCCATCTTAAAAAGCCAGATTGTCTTTCCAAAAGCCCCTAGTAAACTGACCCATCTATAGTTCTATACAAAAGTATTTTATTCTCATATTTTGAATTAAATAGAGACAGTTATTGATTGGTTCTAAAAGTTGGATGAAAAGACCATTTGGTTCCAAAGAGGGAGGACTTCCAATTTGGTTTCTCTCATACCATGTGAAATGTCTAAAATAATTTTTGGTGCTATGTGATTATTCTGTTAACATATGTACTTATTCTTTGGTGTTATGTGGTTATTCTGTTCACATATATAGTTATCATTTTCAAAAATATACGGAATAACCACATAACATTGAGGGGTATTTTGGATATTTTATACAGTACAAGAGAAACCAAATTGGAATTTCTTCATGTTTGGAACTAAATGGTCTATTCTTCCAATTTTTGGAACCAAACAATAATTTTCTTAATTAAATAATAAGTAACAAGCAAAAATAAATTAATAAAACATATGTAATTTGATGAGGCGTATGTGAAATGCACTGATTATACTCATTAATGGNACATTGAGGGGTATTTTGGATATTTTATACAGTACAAGAGAAACCAAATTGGAATTTCTTCATGTTTGGAACTAAATGGTCTATTCTTCCAATTTTTGGAACCAAACAATAATTTTCTTAATTAAATAATAAGTAACAAGCAAAAATAAATTAATAAAACATATGTAATTTGATGAGGCATATGTGAAATGCACTGATTATACTCATTAATGGTGGACTTTTTCAGAAAAGAATAAGCTGTTCTCAACTTCTCACAAGCATTAGCTTATAATAGTTATTGCATTATTCATTTGCAGAGAAATAGATGAGGCTCTAAGGCCAGGTGTCTATGCTTTAATTGATGCTTGCTCAGTAGATGATCTTCAATATCTTCATACTGTTTTTGGAGGTAAGCATTCTTGTACGTTGACTCAATCAGATTTGTGGAAGACTTATAAGAATCTTAATTCAATCTGTTTTTTTTTTTTTTGTTCTTTTGTAGAGGGACCCTGTAGAAACACACTAGCAACTCTGCAGCATGATTACAAATTGAACTTCAAATATGAAGGAAAAGTGTGACTTGGAGAAATTCTCTTGGTGGTAAATTTTGGTGCCAATCTCCTTTTGTTTGCACGTATAACTCTTTCCAGCGAGGTGATTACTTGCGACATGTGAATTATATCACAGTGATAGTCTACTAGACATTTAGTGAAAAGTAAAGTAGTTTTAAGACAATCCCCTCATGAGGAACTTGTTTTGTATACTAATTTTTGGTCAAAAACAGATCTTCAACTACCTCCTGTGCATTATGAAGCAGCTCCTCATTTTGTGACTATCTGGCGCATATTAATTTGTATATGTACAGAAATTGGCAATGATCACGTGTTCTTTGATAAGTCTGACTCTGTTGTTATCACTCACTATACCCATTACTAATTCCAAGTACAAACTGTTTTAAAAATTAATTAAATTGTTTCTGGAACTTTAGGGTTTGTTTGAGAGTTAAAATTAGAGAGAAATGAGAGGAAAGGAAANGAGAGTTAAAATTAGGGAGAAATGAGAGGAAAGAAAAATGGTAAATGTATCTATCCCTTTGTTTGGGAGTTTAAGATTAAAAAAAAAAGGAAACTAATGGGTAATCTCAAATTATTACATTCTTTTTTTGCCTTACTTTTGTGTTTCTCCAATTTGAGAGGTTTAGAGAGAAAAAAGAGTAGTTTACAATTATATTTTTATTTATTTCTTCAATTTTTTTTAAATGTTATTTAAATAATATTATTAAATTTTATATTAAATATATTTACTTTATAAATAAATAATAAATTTATAAAATTATAATTTTTTTTTTCCTTTCCTTTTCTATTATTTTGTTCATTTTAATTATCTAAATAAAAGAGAGAAAATTTTCTCTTTTTTTCTTCCTCTCCTTTTCCTTTCTTCTCCTCTCCTCTCTCCTCTAAAAAAAAGCTCTCAAACATACCGTTAAGAATTTATGCACAATTTTATTGTATTGAAAGCTGGATGCTTCTGTTTATTTTATTTTTCTTTTCTTTTGGGTGACATATTGTTAAGGATTTTTTTAATCATAATTATTAAGGATAATTGACGTGAACTTTTCTAGCTTACCTAAAACTCAATTGACTCTTTCATCAAGGGAGAGGAACCTGAGCGTTAAAATCATTTTCTTCTACAGTCTATGTATCGTGTAAAAGAATTGATGATCCAATGTTTAGAATTCAGAAAAAGCAATTTCTATCAGTCACACTCACAAGGTAATAATGATGTCGGAAAGTGGATTAGAGACAACGACCTTTTGGCTAGTTTAACTCAAGGGTAAGGATTTGTTTGGTTAAACAGAAGCAGCATTTGCTTGTGAATGATAAGTCTGCACATTTTTATTTTTTTTTTTTAACTTTTTTAATACTACAATTGGGGGTGGGAGTTTGGAATAGGAATTCTCTTAATAGGAAGAACGATTACAGTCCAAAAATCTTTTAAATGAATATTTTACAGTCATGTAGAACAAAAATGTTTATAGTGCTTTTTAAACAAATTTGATTTTAATAATGAATTGTCCCTATAATCAGCTTGTCCAAACGCTACCTCATGTCAACATCTTACACATGTCTTGTTTTTTTTTGGCTAGAAATACTCATGCCTTAGTTGACCCCACATCTTACTGTATGTTTAATATTGGCTTCATTCTTAAGGAATCTAATTGCCTAACAGATAAAGCTAATAGAGCAACAACCAAATGTTGTGTGGTATATATTATTGTTGGGCATGATTTGCTTGATGTTGTTGAGATTCCTCTTTGTTCTATAAAACTCCATAGCGCCTTGCATTGCTATATTTGCTTTGATTTTATCATCAATAACTCTGAATTTCCGCAATTCTTTCAATTTTCTCAGACCTTGAAGTCCCCATATGGGTTACTACTGTTGCAAACCAAAACCTTATGATGCTCATACTTCAAATGTTGTTGTGTTCTTGGCTGTGGCCTTAATGCTGCTTGCCATTCCATGGCTCTTTGCGCGTGAACCGGTTGTAGAGGTTGAAGTAAAGAAGATGAATTTGTCATCTTTGCTGACGCCGATTCTCGTCCTACTCATTCTGCTTTTGCTGTCACTGACAGGAACTCCAAGAAAAGCTTATGCAAAGCCACCGTGCTGTCGCTGCAAGAAGGCCTGCTACTGTTACTGGTAGACTGGTAGTGCCAGAGCTGCTTCACCACTGTTATTGGGTCGTGTCCTCTGTTGATGTAAAACTATGGTCAGTAACTGTAATGCTCTAAAATGTCGGAAAATTCGATTGCTATATTTATTCAGGAATGTTGAATGTGTGTGTGTATTACCAGAAAATAATAAATTAAAAGTTATTAAAATCTTTTTTGGGTGAATGTGTGTGTGTTATCTTTCGAGGTGAGGTATGTGATCACTTTAAAACTGGGTCATGCTCGCTGTTGTGTTTGGCAAGGTGCGGAAGGAAAAGGTGCGGAATTTTATATCCCAGATAATTAGTGGTATGTTGTAGACTTTAGTAGGAGGAAAGGGCCTTTAATCTTTTTCTTTTTCTTTTTCTTTTTCTTTTTTCAGCCATGGTCCTTTAATCTACTTTGAATTTCTGGATTTCTGAGCACTGGTAAATGGACATTCTTAAGCATAGGCTTAGGCTGTACTAGGATTCAATGAAGTTTAAGAACCAAAACAGAGTTCTTAGTGAGGTTGATTCATTTATACCATCATCAGCCATGAACAATTGTGGGATCATGAGGGCTTATGAGAAAGCCGTAGAAGACTCCAATGTACCTTGAAATGGTGCACTTGTCGTTTGGAAAAGTTATAAGATTGTTTATTATTAGCTAAGGTCATGACACATTGTAAGCAAACCAGGCGTTTAGAACCAAAGCTGGACTCAAGCCAAAAAGAATGAAGGAAGAAGATGAAGAAGAAAAGCATGGTTTTGAAAATAGGAATTGCTTTAAGCATGACCCATCACCTAAATTTGGGACATGTGTCCTCCATATTAAATATCTTTGATATTTATCTACTGTTGGTTACCCATAAAGTGAAGTATGCTTTATGTGATGTGCAACCACTCCACAGGCTAAAGTTAAAATACTAATACTAGTGGTGATTCAATCTGAATAGACGTTGGAAAGAGACGTGTAAATTGCATTCAAAATCAAATCTTATCGTTTTAGCCATAATTGTCATCATTACAAATGAAGTTCTTCATTTTATATGTAAAATCTAGGTATATTATTTTTCTTTACTTATTTCATGGGATAACTGAAACGTGTCTTCATTTAACTGATGGGCATGTTGACTAATCAAAGAGTATAGCATGATCCGGTACAAGTTACTTCAAACGTAGGTGATCCACCAAATCAGACATGCCATCTTTTGCTATAAGTACACTGGGCCTTCAAGTAGTAACGGCCTCTAGGATTTGTGCCTATCCTCAAAGTCTAAGCTTGTGATACCCAAAAAGAGAAAGGCACCAATGGCTTATTATGGTAGAAACAGATGGTACTCTGTTTTTGATGGGTTCACTTTGAGTCCCCTGCCTTACCCTGTTCTACTAATCTTAGCAGTGACCTTCATCTTCTTGGGCATTTCATGGTACTTTTCCTATGAGAATATGGTGGAAACTGCTGAAGAAACAATGGGTTGGGTGCTATTTGTCACACCAGTAGTGTTAATAGTCATAGCTCGTTGGTTGTCATCAATGGAGAATTTTGATTGGTTTTATGGATCATCGCCAATGGAGCGAAGAAGGAGAACCCACCATCTCCCATCAGAGGGGAGCTCACCCTGGGGTGTGGCTGCTCTGATTGTGCTCTTGCTCATATTGGTGAAGTATCAATCTTCCTTTCTTGAAGGCTGGTTCTATTGATCCATAACTCTATATCATTTGCAGTTTTTGCTTTTAGTTGGTTTGCTAATTTTGTTTTTCTATAGGTTTTTGTGTTTATTAGATTAGGGATATAATTATATATAGAATATATAAAATTATAGAACTCGTGATCATTGTAAATAATAGAAGATAGTGCTGTATGAATCTAGTTGAAGGTAATAAGATTCAGAGATATGTATATATGTGAGTTTAAGTTTGTTTAAGCGATAATGATAAATGAAGTTTTTCACTTAGCGTTAAGAAGAACACGCTTCCCAGTCAAAACTTGACCCCACACTATGCTGAAAAGCAGGGTAAGAGAATAAATTTTCATGCTTATCCTTGCCTTTTTGTTATAAAATAGTGAAACCCCATCCTAGTCTTGATTAATAATTATAGTGTACTCAACGGGGTTGGAAAACTTCGTTTTCACCTTGCTTAGACAAGTAACTGAGAACATTTTTCAAAACAAATTATAAATTGACCTCTGGTATATACTTTCTATTAATAACAGGTTGCTGCTATGTTTCGTGCCTAATACATTAGCCTATTATGCGTTCATATTTCATGTCTACTACATTAGCCTATTAAGCGTTTATAAATCGCGGTTATGAACTAAGAAGCGCTTCGTTTAACTGATAGTAAATTGAATATTGAGCATGTGCTCTTAGTTGTGGTTGAAAGAGAAAAATTCGTAATTATTTTAATCCTTGAACGAGATTAATCTCACGTCTAATTGAATAAAGTAAAGATACTCATAGTATTAATTAAAAAGAAAAGCGGTTGTGAACAAGAAGATAAATTGAAAGCTAAAAAAAAAATTGAATTGCTAAGTTCTTAAATTCTGAATATGTGCAGAGGGGCATGAAGTTTACTGCAAGTTAATCTTGGTCTTGGATAATTGAAGAGACAAAATTAGACATAGCATCCTGGCAACCATATGTGGATTATGAACAAGAACATAAAAATATCAAACAAAATAAGATTGTGAATCTTCAACATGGATAATGATACACTTATATAGTTGATAGATTTTAGGCAAGAACGAGTAGTTAATTTGATCTCCATAGGGGTCCAAACCACTTAGAATGAAAAGAATAATGGTATAAAAGCAACGCAAAAAGGAGCAGCACCAAGATGACAACACTCCAAGGAAACACCCCAGCTCATTGGAGTTACTCACGCTCTGAAGGCGTGAGACGAAAATTGAACCTTCCGCTGCTAGAATATGAAATCATGAAGAATATGAGTAAGAAGGGCAGCAACAAGGGGAATAACTGCAAGTTGATGGCTGGGTGATGCAATTGAGCCTTGTAGTCAGTGTACTGCGAAAGCCACAACAAGCAAATGACAATGCCAAATATCATGAGCAAATGAAGAGATGGAGCAGAAACAGAGGCTATGGTCTGCCCTCTCCACCCTTGTTTCCATTCTGGAGCCCTCCTCTTGGGATAGAACCACTCCATCTCTCTCACACAGGGACACAAGCACGAACGCAGACTCTACCACTTCAATGACTTGTGTAAGGGCTGAATCAGCTGCTAAGCTTTGCTTGCTTCTAATATTTGGTCGGATTTGGCATATATTCCTTGAGTGTAACTTTCTCCGACCAAAGTTTTACTCTGTACTAGTGCTTGCATCTTGCCAGTGTCGGATGCCAAAGTAGTTTCTTGATTGAGAAGAAGAGGAACATATTTACCATTTCAACCCAGTGCAAGGCCAAGAAAGGAACTACTTAGCCTTTATCCTTATACATGTCAAAAGATGCAAATCAACAAAATTCTCATTTCCTCTCACCCCCTTTATGTTATCAGTGACAATCGAAGACTCCAAAATAAGAAGGCCAACCTTTTTAAGCTTGTTCTCCACTATTTCAACGAGCATATTTATGTATAACACTTACGACAATGAGGGAATAAAAACTAGATCTCTTAGTATTGCTGTAAACAAAAACAATTCATAAATACTTATTGCCTTTAAATGCTTTGTCTAGTTGCTAAAAGAAAACAATAGCTAATTGAAAAAAGGAGATGACGTTTTTCCTATCATCAGCAAAGAAACATATAGAAGATTGATCAAATCCGATCTCTTAAGATACAGCCATATTATTGCCTTAAAGCGCCCTATTGCCTTAAAGCGCGCACTTATTACCAAAACCATGATAAGTAATTAAGCTGCAACTTTTTTGGATGTGACTGAATTGACTATGACAGCAAACTCAGGACCCTGTACCACAAAAAATCAAGTTGTGATTATAAACAGAGACTAGAGTTCTTTTCTTATTAAGTGCAAGAAATGCTAAATTTGGTCTGAGAAATTTTAAATCATGTACCTTCAATGAAGCACCACCAACAAGAAATCCATCAATATCTTCTTGCTTGGCAAGCTCAGCAGAGTTGCCCCCATTTACAGACCCTGAAAGACAGAATTAGTTTAATGTTGGCATTTCTACAGGGCAGATGGTGGAGCAAAAGATTTACACTCAAATGAGATCTGGATTCTCAAAAGTGGTCAGATATGCTGAACCTAAACCAAATTATTGCAATTGTTGTCAGGGTCATTCTAATATCAATTTAAAGGTATGCATCAGTTTGCAGCTATCAAACACATTTTGCCTTGGATTAACCTTTAATCCTCCTCCTCAATTCCTGTAAACTAAACCAATCATAAAGAGACATGCCCATATCCTTTTTGTTTCCTCAGTGAAATACCCATGTCTCTTTATGTCAGAATTTTTTTTTTTGGCCAGTCTATATGTCAGAATGAGAAATGAATTCACTTGATCTGTCATTAGAAAATACAGACATACCATTTGTTGAGTAAAATAGCATCTAACATTGGACAGAACTTGAAATCTTCTTAAAAATTATCTTAAATATACATGTTATTCTAACAAATTCAATATGTAAACAATAAATAACATACCTCCATAAATAATTCGTGTTCTAGACGCAGCTTCGGCTGAGACATTCTTCTTAAGCCAATCACGAACAGCTACATGTACTTCCTGAGCTTGCTGGGGTGAGGCCACTTTGCCAGTTCCAATAGCCCATACAGGCTCATATGCAATAACTATATTATCCCAACTAGGCACTGATTCTGCACATGATGGAAATTATAGATGTTATTAAAGCAATCTGCAAGCGTCCTTCTTTTTTTCTTTCAAGAAAGGGCATTAAAATTAATTAGAAAGAAACTTCAGTGAAAATTTTCACCTGCAAATGCCTTCAGCTGATGGAAAATAACATCAAAAGTTTTCCCAGCTTCCCTTTCTTGTAACAGTTCCCCAATGCATGCTATCACTCCAAGACCCTCGCTCAAAGCATAGGCAGCTTTCTTTCCTATAAACTGGAGTAGGCAAAGCATCAGTTAATACCTTATATATCTTGAAGAACTTGCATCTCTTAGCAAGAATACTGACTGTATCTTCTATGAAAACTACAGAAATGATCTCCACAAATTCTCACCTCATCATTTTCTCCTATAATATGCCTTCGCTCAGAATGTCCAAGGATAACCCACTTGGTGCCAAGGTCCTTTAGTTGTTCCACACTATATCAGTCAGATGGCAATAAGTACCCAAGTGAATTTATTAAATTGATGCATGGACCCCAAAAAACTAAGGGCATCTATTACACTGATGTCATTGAAAAACTTATAAAGCTTCAGTGCCTTTCATACATGATGCCTAATGTATACAGAACTTGTAAGAAGATTCACTTTTCACTAAAACTGAAACAAAGTTTTCTTAAGTTGTTTCAGATAAGTTGCAAGGAATGTCAAGAAACAAAAGACCATAACATGTCAAGCAAGAAGAAAAGAGCAAGCTAACCTGATTTCTCCAGTGAAAGCCCCACCTTTTCCCACCCAAGAGTTCTGAGCAGATATCTCAATCCGATCTGTGAGTGAGCTTTTCACCTGATCGATGTACAGAAAGGGAGGTGCAACAACAACATCTGTACTTCTCACCAAATTAACAAAGATTAGGAAGCAGTACATTGAAGATCAATTAAGAAGGCTGTTAAGAAACAGTTTGAGGCATAAACCATAAACATAATGTAGGCTAATCATGTTGGGGAGTGGCCACCTGACACCTTCCAAATCTTTTTTGGCACAAATGACTAGGTCCACCCATAACCATCTCTATGCTGGACAGCACTCCAAGGTATTACAATTTACAATATTTTAGAGTACATATTTACCAGTTCATCAACATTTAGCTAAGCTAATAGTCCAGCACAATTACAAAACTTCATTTTCAGACTCAGTAACTGAGTCATCTTGATATACTGATTCTTAGGAGTCATGAACAAGCAAAAAACAAGTTTTCTTATGTCGTTCACTATAACTTTCAATTGGGAATGCATTATCTCACCAACATCAGGCTCCAATTTTTCATTGTTCAAGTCAGAGACAAGCTTGCTGATAGAGTCTTTTGTCCCATTCTGGAGAAATTAACAAAAATAATAAAAATCAACTAGAGATGTAAGCCACATATTATGGATAAAACAAAAAAAGACCACATTGCATTAGAGATTTGCAATAGACAGAAAATGAAAGAAAGAATGAGTGAACTTGGGGCAAAGCATAATCTATGTTTATAAGTAGCTAACTGCAGTAATAAACAAACATTCAACACAAAAAGTGAGCTCCCATTTCAGAAATGGTTCAAGTTTCAGAAGGGAAAGAGGAGAAAAGAGCACTATGCTGCTTGGGATATAGAGTTAGAGTTTGAAACTGGTTATAAGTCATTATTTGGGAGTTTTCAAAGTGGAGGGATATCACATTATCTTAATGCCTCGGAAAATCATGTTCTAAAGGGGCTGCAACTTGATCATAAACATCTACCTCCCTGTGTAGCATATCAATGCAAAGTGAAGTACACACCATTTTTTCTAACACATTTTATTTAAGAATAAGTGGAGGGATATCACATTATCTTAATGCCTCGGAAAATCATGTTCTAAAGGGGCTGCAACTTGATCATAAACATCTACGTCCTTGTGTAGCATATCAATGCAAAGTGAAGTACACACCATTTTTTCTAACGCATTTTATTTAAGAATAAATCTCTGTCATGAAAGCAATCAAATGTTAAATCACCTAATAGAAGTATTGCATTTGATAAAAAATGAGACTTTACAGCCCCTCAAAGCTTTGATGGACAGAATTGGAGGGTAGAAAAAAAAAAAAAAAAAAAAAAAAAAGAAAAAAAAAAAAAAAAAAAAAAAAAAAAAAAGGGAGAGCAAGGAAGATACTTACACACTTCCAGTTTCCACCAACAAAGAACTGTGACCATAAGAAAGAAAAAAGATTAGTATACGAACTGCCAAAATTGGATAACCAGTAAAATTTGAATACATGAACAATGAATGAAATAAAATATAATCAATGTCCAGACACTGTCAATCTTCATACTGGATAAGATTTTGAACTAAATAGATGCTTGATTGAGTACATTGAGTTACCTAATGCAGCACCATTGCTAGTTCTCATAGATAATTTGGCCTATTTTGCTAAGATTCTATGAAATCTACTGCTTTATACAAGACAATATCTTCAGTATAATCTAAATATAGCGACAAAGACTTTCATCTAACTAAAATTAAAGTACACCCACTAAACGGATAAACCAATTTATAGGAAGTACACTATCAGCCTAACTCAAAATGACCACATTTCTTCATGTTTTAATGATCAAAAGCTATAGAAACTAAGACCCACTAAGTTTATGATGCATAAAGTTGAAAACTTTAAGTAAAGCAAAAAAAGAAATAGCCAGTGTACCTTGCCAGTGCCGGCCATGGCGATGACACCGCGGCAAGCTTTGTGAGAGGAGGAGAGACGGAGATTGGAATGAACGTTTTCGAAGAAGGAGTGAGTAGATGAAGAGAATGACTGAGGGGATCGACGAAGGCCAGAGAAAGTGGGGCCAATGGAGGCGGAAGAGATTGATTTGGAAACGGAGAGTGATGTTGAGGTTACTGCCATCGACGGAGAAGAAGAAAGGATGCTGTTGTAGTAACTAGTAGTAAGTTTGGATTAGCTTCCCTTCTCCTTTGGGCTTTTGTTGGTGAATGTGAACGTGACTTTTACCAACGCCTACTGGTAGAGGCTGAAGCAAACGCCTGAGTCCTAAAACTAAAGGTGCTGAGCTGAGTTCATTTTGTGGGTTTGTGTTGTGGTTAAGTTCGGCTAGGGGAACCCGGAAAGGAGAAGCTTCACCTCACCTAACTCTGGGAAGCGTCGAATGCACGCGTTGAGAGAGAGAGTATTTGATTGTCACCAACTACCGCTTTGGTAAAATAAAAATATATTATATTAAGAATTTTTAAGATATTTTGTAATATGTAATATTATATAAAAATAATTAATATATAAATAATATGTATATAAATTAATTATTTTTAAATTTATTTAAAAAATAAAATAAATTATATTTATATATAATAAAATATAAAAATTATTTATGTTTATCACGTCAATATAATATAATATATTTACATAGTATCATAGAATCGCCGATTACATTATTATAGATATAGTCATTAGATTTGGAATTTTTTATAAATCTTATTTAATTCACGGGAAAGAACATTTGAACATGGAGGGGCGAAGCTTTCTATGAATGTTTTTTGGGGCTAAAGTGTAAGACAGTTGAACTCTAACAAATATATAAAATTTGTTTAGCTATATTTAAGATAAAAATGTTCAACAATTCAATAAAACATGCATTTTTTTGTCCAATTCACTACACCTTTTTTGTTCAAATTACAAAAGAAAACAAGGATATGAGAAAAGGACAACAAGAATTAGAGAAGCCAAGGAGAGAGGTAAAAGTATGAAACTTAAAAGCCTAGTATTGTAGTACTATTGGCAAGTCATAGTAACATAGTATGAAACTTGGGATATGAATACTTGTTAGTTATAATTGGTGGTGGACTAATGTGTTTGTCTTGGATTTTAATCTTTGTTGGCTAGAGCTCCTTTTCAATTTTATTTGAGGGGCTAGGTCATAAACTGTTTTCATTTAAGCCCCTAAACTTATATTAGAGCTAGCTAACGGGCCAGCCCAGCCCAGCCCATTAGGGCCGGGTCATATCAGGCCACAGGCTTAAACGGGCTGAGCCAAAGTGACCCGGTTCTAATCAGGCCAGCCATTTCTCAGTCCAGCTTAGCCACCTCGGGCTGCGGGCTATAATGGGCCAAATTTTTTTTTTAAAAAAAAATTTTTTGTCATGCTTATTTTTTAGAGAATATGAGAACATATTGATTATGAAACATCAAATATTAACATACGTAATCAAAATACAAATTCAAATAAACAATTTCCTTTTTAATACCCTAAAGTTTAAGAGAAACTAAATCTTTTACTACCTAGTCTACTAAGATTGATTTAATAAAGTTCATAAAAAAATATACTTATGTTATAATAAGATAAGAGAGTCCAAATTTATGTCCTAAATATACCTGTTTTTATTGTTTTTATAAGTAAGGTATTAGAAAAATTGTAGTTGAAGGCTTAATATGAAAAATCAACTGGATGGAAGGTTCTGGGGTGCTGACGCTCAGCTCTGGGTTCTGGCGCTCAGCGCTGGGGTTCCAGCGATAGTCTCTGGGGTGCTGGCGCCCAGCTCTGGGTTCTGGCACCCAGCGCTGGGGGTCCAGCGACAGCAACTTTTGAAGTCAAGATGCCAGCGCTAAGCGCGGGGGTCTAAAAATAACAGATTTCGCCCAATAATCACAGTATAGATGAAAAATAAAGCATACTCACTTCATGAAAAGCTAAGAAACCCATAAGAAACCCNTTTTTTTTTTTTTTTTCCTTTTTTTGCCATTTGTCGTTTTACCATGGGTCACCAATTTTTTGAAAAATGTTTCTCTTACCATTTAAAAATAAACAAAAAATATTGACATAACTACGAATTATTAAAAAAAATTGAAGTTTTATTTAGATTAACATAAGTCTAATTTAGTATGACCCAAATTAATATTAATAATAAAATATGTAATAGCGAAATAACATTTCTCTTCGTCCCTATCATCCTTCTACTTTATTAATTACAATATTATTTTTCATTCTTTTTAAAATTTTAACTACTGAGATGACAGGGCGTCCATGTCTTGCTGCCACGTGGCTTCACAGAGAAATAGCACTATCTAGATAGAGTCCCATGATCTTCGGGAAAACTTGTGGCGAGAGGATTTAAAGACCGTACACGCGCCGAGGCTCTTCATCACATCCAACACGAATATAAGGGCAGCTTACATGGAGCCTGTGGTGTTGGATAAACAAGTAACCCCACTGCACAGACAAGGATAGTTTTGCTCAAAAGTAAGCGCACTCGTTGTTCAGCAAGTAATAGTATAACACACACTAACCATGTTACGTCAATGATGAGTTGTTGATAAACAACCTCATGTAACCCCACAAGATTAATACGTGTCTATCCAATTAACAGCATGAGAAGATGGATGAAGAATACTGTATTCAGATACATTGTTCGGAAAAGAAAGCTCATCAGCAAAAAAAAATACGTAGTTCCTCACTACAACCAACATCATTGAGTAACAAATCTCCCATCATTCCTTCAAAACCATATTAACTCGTCTTACAATCTGTGTACTAGGTGTGAGTGTGGCACAGTAAACATGTCCTGCAAACCTAAAAACATGATTATCATCCCATGTAGAAGGGGACCAAGATTTTAAGTATTTCAGCAGTTAGCATGTTTCATTACAATCATTGGTTCATGAACTACAATCACTTGGCCAACAACAAAGGCATCCACATCTACAACTTGGCGTTGGTATACCTGCCAGCGATTTTTCTCCTTCTTCCATGTTTCCTTTATACTCACCAACCATGATAGAATTTCAATTGTTAGTTTATTCAGACTATAACAGATCAGTCACCATGATTAAAGAGATCTAATTAAGCATCAATCTCAGGAGACTTGAAAGTGCACCCTTCTTGGTGAATATAAATGAAAGAAAATGCTTCAATAAAAGGCCTGTTAACCATTTAGAGATTAATACAAAAGAATTGCTACTTAGGGGGATGGTATGGTAGCAGTTGTAAAACAATGTCTACTAAGATCTAAGCAAGCATATTAGGGAGACCACCACCCACATATCACTGAATCATCGGAACACGATATCTAAACAGCAGCAGTCAAATCACTGGGTATATTCCAACTTCAAGTTCTATTTTATACAGAGAAATATAACAATTGAATCTGTCAAGCTTTTCCTCTACTAGGAAAAGGGTATACTCAAATTAGCTAGTATTTGAACCTACTTACAAGCCCTTCTTAGTGAGGAGGAGAGAAAAATAGTGATCGATACCTCCCAGATTGTTGCAGCCTTTGTATTAGAGATGCACAATGACTTTAGAGTGGCTTCATAAAGCACAAACTTTGCCGGACATTGTGTCCCCTTCTCAGTCATCGGCCTTTCTGCTTTCAACCACGCTACTTGATGAGCTATCTTGTACACTATGAGGCGAAGAACACCTACCTGATGAACCCCCTTCTGTGGAGCTGTTTTCCTTGCTGGATTTTCTTTTTCCAGATGATAAATCCTGCCAACCAAACACAAACGAAACTTAGGTCTTATAATAATTCTATCATGGCTATGAGACTTCTTCACAAACCAGCACTAACGGATTGCCACTAACCTGATTTGAAGTAGACCCAGGAGTATTCAACTTCAGCTCTGTAGTGACATCATTAGAACCCTCACTATTTTCAATCTTGCTCCCCCTGGATGATTTGTTTTTGGAATCTTGACTGCCTGATGCATCGGACCAACTACCTGGATGAATTTGTGGGGATACATATTGGTTGGATTGCTGTTCAACAAGGGCATTAGGGGTTAAATAAGGAACAAATGTCGAACAGGGGTTAGGAATGACGCCAGGATTTTGATTTGTAAAGAAGGGGTATGGCTGCATGGATGGATGCATGGGCATTGAGCCAGGAGGGACTGGCATTGGCATTGGCACTGGATATGGATATGAAGGTGGAGCCATCACAACTGAGTGATCCATTGCAGTCCATGGGAACATTGTCCTCAGCCGCTGCTGATACTGATTATTAAGATTCTCAATGTCGGATTTAAGAGAAGCCTTCTCTTCTCTGAGATCATTTTTCTCCTTAGTCAACTGAACGGAAAAAAATGAGACTAAATACTTAGATATTAAAGTCCCAGAAGCATCAGGATTATTCATCAAAACAGAACAACTGAAGGATTACCTCACGGGATTCTTCAGTTAGCATAGCATATTCATCCTTAAGTTTACCAACTTGAGAAGTAAGGTCCTTCAGGAATTGAATGGTATCAGCCAGAATAGTCGCTTTGTCATTTTTGGGCCTATCAGGATCTGCATTTGAGAGTCACCACCCACCATAGAGTTATTCATGAGAAGTGTGGTTTCTGTAGTTCCCAACATCAAATGACTACCACATCCACATGGATGAATTCTAAAGAAGCTATAAGCAACAACATCCTTGGTGCAGATAACGAGCATAAGTAACATCAAGTAACCTCTGTTAGATGTCCTTGTAATTTAAACCAGACAATTCCAGAATCCAGTGACAACTTGACTCTTTAAGACGACAGCTTCATAATTAAATTGATTTATAGACAAACCGTTAGTATGGGCATGGAAAAGTAACTCACCTATCTCAACACATTTTATAATTTATATATACAATTCGCTTTTAGCTCAAATATTAAGACCAATCTGGTTCTGTAGGAAAAACTTTATGCACAGAAATGGCCAAGAATCCAGATTATAAATCAGCGAAAAGCATGAAATTTAACACCGTCAAATTAAGCTTGTGAGCATCTACATGAAAAACCACCTCGCCCCTCCCCCTTTCTCACACACACAAAAAGGCAAAAAAAATGTAGAAAATAGGCAGAGAATTCTGAAACAAGACAAGGATATATTGAAAAAATCCAAACTAATCATAGCATTTACGTTGCCAGAAAACAAAGTGAATTCAGTTATTTGTGAGGCTTCAGATGTTCAATGAGTCACAAAATGTAGCAGATCCTTTCACATGATTTGAAACAGAGAAATAAATAAGAATATTTGAGCCAAGACCCATGATATGTTCGAGCAGTCTACTCATTTACCTAAACTGTTGCCCAGTTCGACAAACAGTTCATTGAGCCGATCCCTCCTTAATTTTTCTCTGTCAGCCTTTTGAGTTTTTCTTGCAGCTGCATAATCCATGGTTCACCTTCAGTCTTTTGGCTGCAAATACATAAGTTCCAAAAAATTAGAGATAATTAACCAAAAGTTAGCCCATAGATTTCATCATTGGAGAAGAAAAACAACATTTAAAAAGCCTAAGGCCGTAAGGCGCATGACCAAAAATAAAGAACTGTCAAAATATAGATTCAAGTTGTTTCTACCTTCTCCTAAAGTCACTACTTAAAAACAGGGGGGGTGTTTGCTTTTGAACTTTGTATTTCATAAACTATGTTGATAATTATATTTAATTTGAATGAATAATTACCTTACTTCAACGTAACTAAATGCAGTGGCCCTTATAATGCCACAAAACTGGCCCTGTTAAAGAACATTCTGAAGCGTGCCACAGCTCTTTCATCCCTTTTTCTTTTCTAGTGCTCTGTTCTTTTATTTTAGGCAAGAAGCTCATATTAACATCTCAACAGAGTCTTAATACCACCACTTGACACCATCATTGAAATTCATGATAAGGTTCACTTTTAAGTTTTCAAGCAATATGACATGATTATAGACCCATTCTCATTGTTCTTGCTCAGAAGTAAACTAATACCATTCCCAAGAAGACCATCATCTCATTGTTCAGAATGCCCACTTCTATCAAACAACGGGAACTTCTCATGTTGTCACTCGCATCGCTTCTAATCTCTTACATGTTAAAATGTACATGCATAATGAATCAATATATGCTGACCCTAGTCAATTAAACGGGAGAAAAAAAAAATAATAATCCAATGAAACAGTATTAAGAGAAGGATTCGTACCCAGAATTGGGTTGGAAACCACTGGTAAGCACGCGAGAGTTTGAGGTGTAACTGTTCGACAAAATTCAGAGAGGCGTAATGAAATGCTTTGTGTTCTAATTAATTCGTTGCTGCATTATCGCTGCTGAAGGAACAGCCAACATCTACCAACTACGATAGAGGTCCGTGAAATTGTTTGGCTTTTGACCTTGTTATCAGAAACGTCGAAGCTTATCCTCAATTGTTAAAGGAAAAAAGCGTCGTGCTCTGACCAACGTCAGATGCAAGACGGGTAGAACGAAACAGGAGCTAAATGCCAGGTCGTTTCCGTGAATGTGAGTATACGACGGCATACGGTGTCGTACTACTTTAAAAAATCCTAATCCAGTCTATTGACTTTTCTTTTTCTTTTTTCTCTTTTTCCTAAAAGCGCATGAAAGTAATCTAAAAGCGCATGAAAGTAATCTTTTCCTTTGTTTTACACTTGTGACATTATTAGAACATTCATGAGAAAAATGAATATAAAATTTAAGAGGTTTCTTAGATATTTTTAATATTTATNTATGTCATACTACACTGATATGACAAGTATATATAATTTTCATATTTTATTATATATAAAATATAATTTATTTAATTTTTTAAACAAACTTAAAAATAGTTAATTTGTACACATNATTATATTTTATATATAATAAAATATAAAAATT
Source organism: Cercis canadensis (assembly GCA_003255065.1). Taxonomy (NCBI): domain Eukaryota; kingdom Viridiplantae; phylum Streptophyta; class Magnoliopsida; order Fabales; family Fabaceae; genus Cercis; species Cercis canadensis. Next base: position 331,148 of record QAOA01007611.1, on the reverse strand, counting down.
ATGTATGTTTGTCACGTCAATGTAATATGGCATACTTACGTAGTATCATAGAATCCCCGTAAAATTTATTGTCCATATTGCATCTTTTAAATTTGTAGGACCATTGTTAACATAACATAGTTATAATTAAACTCTATTAAATTTAAAGTAATAAGAATAGTTTAGAAACACAATCAACCCAACAAATTTAATTGTTTTTGGTAAAATTTTGAAATTATTGAGTTTAGTTGCAAAAGCAATGTGTTGTCGTTTTATTATGTTTATTTAGATTGTCTATTGTAAAAAGAAAAAAAATTACATAAGTATGCATAATATAATTAATTTAATTTTTTTAAAAAAAATTAGATTTGAAATTCGAATTTCTATTGTGTCTAATTAAAAAATATATCTTTTCTATTTAATAAATAAACAAAAGAAAAGTTGCCTATGTGCCATTTTTCTTTAGTAGGCGTACATATAAATTTTGTTCTACTTTCGAAAACTTAACAAAATTGTTTTCATAAACAAGTGGACAATTATACTTTATTTATTTGAAATATTAGTTATTTATGAAATGTGTTATAAGGAATATTTTAATTTGATGTAATTCATAACGTTGTTAAATTTTAAAGTCACTATTAAAAAAATGAGAAATTCAACAATGCACCTTATGCATTGTTCGAAGAATTATAATGTTAATATAAAAAGACTGCATACTCGATCAAAAAAACTTGAGAAAATATAACATTTTAAAAATAATTTTACATATTTATTATATTTTTTAATTTATTTACCTAAATATTATAATTTTTTTTAAAAATTAAAAACAAAAAAAAAACATAACGAACATGTGAGAATTATCAGACGCACCAGTGGCCATGTGGTGTGTCCACGTCGAATACGTCAGTAGCTCCATGACGTGTCCTTTCTTCAGTTACTTATAAGAATAAAAAAAATAAAAAAAAAAGTGACAATAAGAGATACGTCAATAGGCTATTGGCACGTCTCACGTGGCTAATTGTGGTTCTCATATGTTCAATTTTTTTTAATTTTTAATTTTTTAAAAACTGTAATATTTAGATAATTAAATTATAAAATATGATAAATGTGTAATTTTATTACTAAAATATAATATTTAGGCCAATAAACCCTATCTAATTTTTTTATAAATAAATTTGTCCATACATTATACATTGCCACGTAAAACGACCAATCAAAATCGAGAAACCAGTACAGTCATCAAAGGGGGAAAAGAAATGTCAGATATGTGGAAACGACAACATTCAGCGGTTTAGTTGTGCTAGGAGCTAACCTCCTTCCATAGCACACATTACAAATCCCTGGTCAGCGTATTGGTTTTTGTATCGGAAACGCACATGTCTTATTTGTAATCTTCCTTCCAAATAAAGAAGAAATAGCTTACACCATCAACCCTAGACCTGGGTTTTCCACTCATGGCGTCAATGAACAAGTTTTGGATTTTCGGTCTCGCTCTCCTCCTCCTTGTTTCCCCTCTGCTCCAAGGTCCGCTTCTTCAAATTCCAGATCTAGATCCATTCTAGCTTGCCCATGCACATACTCTGTTTATTTTACTCGATTTTCGGACACTTCATTTTGGTTTCTCTTACCTAATTTGCATCAGCTAGGATCGATGCTTGCATGCATGTTAAGATCGCTATCGGATCGGGGAAACTGATTCATTTTATTTTCATTATTGTGTTTTCATTTCAAATTCGGACTCAGTTGCGTTTTAATCTACTGTTTACTAGTGTTAAAATTGATATATGTTGGGCTCTGATCTTCGTTGAAACCGTAAATTTTGATCTGCTTTAAGTGTTTATATGAAGCAAGATAGACATTTTTCTTAAGCATTAGTTTTGTACAAGATAGAGGGTAGGAAGGTTACTTTTTTAATAGTAAATATCGTATTAGCAGGCACTTGCATCATAATTTTGTTTTTCCGTATTACCAAGTCCCAATTGTTGAAAGCATTCAATCGAATTCATTATGATTAATTCAATAATTGAATTTTTAACAAAAAATTAGAATTCATATTGAATTCCTGACTTCAGAGTGGTTCCAAACACTGCGTAAGAGTCAACTTAAAGCAGTGACTAAATGGTATATAAGTGAATGTTATATTTATTTGGTTTGCTCCCTTGACTTCAAAAATGATGTTAAAGGGGCTTCGTTTTCATGATAGCATCTTTTTGGCTGGCAACTATATGCAGCTTGTCTCTTTTCGCTCTCCCCACCCTTCTGCCCTTGGAGACACCATTTTTCATAACTAGCTTGATAAACGTGCTATGATATAAATTGTGATGCATTCTGTACATGACCATCATAAAATGTGGTTCTTCTATTTGTTAGTTGCTAGGTGCCAGATAGAGTCAGATGAGGCCATAGAGACCGCTGAAGAAGTGAGTGATGTTGGTATTGTTGGTGAGGACGTCCAAGATTTTGGTGATGGGAGCTTCTCCTCTGCTCCAGGAATTGATACAATCACTGTATTCCCTAAAAATAGCGCAAAATGTAAGAATCTTGTTGTAGAGCGCCCAAAAATACGGTTCAGAATGAATGCTTTTTGTTTATGATTTTAGTTTGTGAATTTTATTTGATGTAGTGGTCACAGCTGGAGAAGAGACAGAGCTTCTCGTCGGTGTGAAAAATGATGGTAATTGAATCACGCTTACTACTTATTGGTTTATGTTGCAATGCAATTTCATGTTTTTTTAATGTTTCATAGTCCTTTTGCTAGTCATTGCTCAGCTATTATTTCTTTCATTAGTGTCTTTTAATCAAATTAGTGGATTTATCTTGTTGGATGGACTGTAAACAGGGGAGTTGAGCTTGAATGTAATTGCTGTTAGAGCAAGTGTTCACCTTCCATTTGATCATAATCTCCTCGTTCAAAATCTTACTGCTCAGGTAATAATCCCATATTAAATGACCAATATGTATCTATGTATCTATTTATTTATTTATGTTCAACAGTTATGTTGTCCATATTACTTTCTATGAAGCATATATTATATTTACGTTTGTTACCTTATGATCAATTTAATGATAAATTTTTGTTGTCATAGTTCCTGAAGGACATCAAGAATCTATAAACAATATGGTGGTTTTTTTCATTAAGAAAATGGAGAGAGAATTTCAATTTTTTTTTTACAATAACTTTTGCTAATAAACTTATATAATTTGTAATTTCTCAATTTTATTTATTACATTGGCAGTAAAGTACTTGCAGTTTCCCCCTAGGTTTTGATGAAAGCTCTTATTAAGATGTGGCTGAGTATTTTCTTTGCAGACTAGATTTTAGATTGGAGAGTAATGGTTAACTTTTCATGACATTCTCCATCTGTGGGCAATGGCTTTTCAGCATATTGTGCATGAACTTCAGATGGAATAACATTGAAATTGCTTTTCAAACTTTCCTAGGGTGCTTGCTGTATCGTTAACAGATATTGTAGATCTGACAACCCTACTATGTTGTGTATAGAAAATAAATGGGCTTGAGGATGTATATATTAATATTTTTCTTTTTCTTTTCATTTGATTCAGATTCCATAAATCTGATGAAATTTGGTAGCCTATGAATATTGTTAGGTTAGATGATGCTCAACCATCTGATGTAGATTTCTCAGTTCATTCAAAAGCATGGAATGCCATTAACCAATTACTCAAGCTATGGTGATTAATGTGGTGTTGCACATGCTTGTGCCATTTATTCTGAAGGAATTATGATCCTGTGATATTATGTTGACATTGGTATTCTAATTCAGCAAATCCTAAATGGATGCTTTTGTCTTAATTGCAGGGTTTTAACAATGCTTCTGTCCCAGCTTCAGCACAGGCTACTTTTCCATATCTATTTGCTGTTAGCAAGTTCTTGCAGGTATCTTCATTATCTTAGCTGTCAACAGAATTAATTTGTCAATAATCAATGTCAGAAAGCACTTCTATACTCAACATATCTAACCAATTTCTTCTAATCTGCAGCCTGGAACTTTTGATCTTCTGGGCACCATTATATATGAAATAGACCAGCATCCTTACCAAAGCACTTTCTATAATGGCACTATTGAAGTCATTGAGGCTGGTGGCTTTCTTAGCATTGAATCTGTTTTCCTTGTTACTCTTGGAATTGCCCTTCTTGTCCTGCTTGGGTTATGGATTCATGGTCAAATTCAGCACCTATCCAAGGTACTGCAATCTTATCTATTTTTTCTTTCAAAAAAAAAAATGGTTAAATGGAATTACCACATTCGCATCACTATTAAAGGGTTACTTTTGTTCTTATAGCTTTCAAGTTGTAACTTATATGCTAAACTCTTGTTTAATAGGTTCTGATATGGACTGGAAATTGTCTTTTATTTGTTTGGTTTGCTTAGAGGGATTGGCCATGAGGGTATAAATACAAATGGAGCATCTGTTGGTATTTTTGTTATTTATTTATTTTTACAAGGGTTTGCCATGAGGATGTTACTTGAAGAATAGTATTTTGGTACTTCATAACTCAGATCCATAATTGAGGCTAAGCAATACCTTCATACTATCAAGGATTTGGCATATAAATGTTTTAAGCAGAGTATTCATATACCCATAACCTACAATAAATACTTTGAAACTATCCTTTGTGGTTCCCTCTTCATTCATACCTATGTCTGTGACAGAGTTGTGGAAACCATTGGGCATTATGTGTATATAATATTGAGAAATGGAGCGAATCAGATATACACACTTATATTTTATCTCCACATAAGATCAGTTTCTTTATGCAAGCCACATATTTGCTTCCTGTTTCTAACAAGTCTCATATCTTATGCACATGAATATTTGTACAGAAAACAAAGAGGGCTCCAAAAGTTGAAGTTGGGACTAGAGCTACAGATGCCTCAATGGATGAATGGCTTGAGGTGTGTGCCTATTCTTTACTATGATACTTACTTCTATTTGATTTCATGGTGGCCCTCAGTCGATAGCAAAAGAAAAAAAAAATGGTGACTTTCAGTCATCTGCCTTTGAAGATGGAACCTATAAGATTACTGTGCTTCTGATATCTCTTTCTTTTTGCTATGTTTTAATACTCAGGGAACTGCATATACTCGGACTCTGTCAAGCAAATCGAAGAAGAAGAAGTAGATAAATATTCCTCCTCAAGTTCAACCCCACGAGACTCTACCATGGAGAAGATAATCCTGTGACTCAGACTAGGTTGGAGAGTTTAAGAAAGCACGAGGAAGTAGTTCTGAAATTTAGGCTGAAAAGACCTGACCTTCTGTTGTAAGCCTATGAAAGAATTTTACATTCTTTTTCCTTTTTTCTCGGGTGAAAATTGAGCCTTTCTTAAGAAAACTAACAGGGATTTTGAGATAGGAAGGATACAACTTTTGTGAACCTGCAGAATTTTTGTTAGATTATGTTAGTTCTACTTCTATTTAGTTTCTCGTTTATGTGTTGCCTTGTCGCAATATATTTTCTGACTCACGGCTCGTGTGGTTAAACTTTAGACTTATCTTCATAATTTGTTCTGGATGTGATATACTTCAAGCAATTGCTTTGCGGGAGATCAATTTGATTTAGGCTTAATTGTAATTTTGGTCCCCTATTTTAACCATTTGAACGTTTTGGTCCCCCTTCTTTAAAAATGAATTATCGAGTTCCTCTATATTCATAAAATGTACAATTTTAGTCCATTTATCTTTAAGTCAAAATTCTTAGGTTTATTTCGAGGTGTAAAATTCTTTGATTTATAATCCCATCGTTCAGATTGAAGGGTTACATCTTATGAAACTTTTGAAGCGATAGATAATTAGAAAAGCAAATATATATGGCAAAGATCACCAGATTCCAGATACTTATTAGAGTTCATTGAAAGAGAAAGATAGAAATTTCATTGCAATCGGCAAACTATGATGATTTGCAAATCGCAATGCCACTCAACTTAGTGGGAATTGACTATAGCAGTAGCTTAATTTGGCATAGCATGCAGCACAATAAATGTAGTCTTCCAGCATCAGAACCCAGTAACTTCCATTTTCTTTTACCTTCTATTCTTAGCTAGCAAGAACATCACTACCAATTGGCTTCATGAGGAATTCTCTTCCTACTCCCTTTTTCTATTTGTGCATGTCATTAATTAATTGAGATTTGCAAATAGTTGAGAGATTTTCTGGAGATAGTGATTAGGATATCAACTCGAGTGTAAAATTTTGTGACAGGTGCATGTGTGGTCATGCTGTTCCAAGGGGCAGAACAGCACTGTTTCCATGAGACCCCTTCAGTAAAGTTTCTGAATTTGGCATGTTGAACTTGATATATAGTTGGTGTACGTAAGTGTCTCACGTGATGCTGGTGGCAGCTAAAGTTTGGCAATATGGTTGGCTGTTGTTGAAATTTCATGCTTTCAGTCCTTCCAACTATGTAAGAAAAGATGAACATTTTAGTAAGGTGAGGGCTATGCTACCACTCTTAAAAGGGGTGGTAGTGTTACACCTCCTCAGTTGGGTAGGTTCGTGTGAGACTCACTCAGTGATTTTGGTATCATTGCGAATATCTCAAAAAATTGAGTCACCCAGTGTATGTTAAAATACATAGTAACAATAAGATATAAAGGAAACAACTTTTTCAAGTTTACTTTTTGGCACACTTTTTTTATATTGTGTTGTTATTACATTTTATAAATAATTGTGTGTTCTGACATGGGTGACTCAGTTTTTTAAAATTTTTGCAATTACACCAAAATCACACTATAAGGCTCACTAAATCTCAATTGATCTCACCCAATTGAGAAGGGTGTAGTGTTACCACCCCTAACCCTCACCTTTTAGTAAAGAGCTATATGTAAAAGGCATTTATTAGAGTGGTTTAGTAGGTTGAGAAAGATAATGCAGATCCAGATACATTTAGCTGTGTGGTTGAAAGCTCATTCAATGAAAGGTAATGCCATTTGCCAGCCGACGCTGGTGTGCACGTTAATGTCTCTTTGAGGATCATAGCATTTCGATGGGTCCCAAGCCTCATGTGAGGTTCTTAATTTCAGTGTCGGTGAGCCATTTCAGACTTCACTAACGTTGTTATATATTACGGCTAATGAATCTTAACCAATACTCACTTCCAATGAAGTAGAAGCTTTAAGGCTTCTCAATCCAAAGCCTCTCTTCTTCTATTCCTCCAATTTCTTAATAATCATTGGCAACTGTAAGTGCAGTTCCGAATGCAGATTTTTCCACTGCGCCTAGGAGCACTAGTGTGCTTCTGGCTGTCTGTTCTTTTCGTGGTAATAGGCTTCTGCTATGGAGACCATAGTAAAGTCGAGGTAGTTGGGATAGGAGAGTGTGCAGACTGCAAGCAGAATAATATTAAGAATAGCCATGCTTTCTCAGGTACATTGTCTCATAGTGGTATCTGCTTATGTTATTTTTCAAGTACATTGTCTCATAGTGGTATCTGCATATGTTATTTTTACCCATTTAGGTGGAGCTTGTTATTTTGTGTGTTTTAGTACTTACGAGCAGAGGCAGAGGACCTCATAATGCGTCCAATTCTGTACTGTATATATTATTACTATGTAAGAAAGGACAGATAGGCAAAACCAGGCCACTTTCAAGTCCTGCATGTCCTACCTTATTTGGATATTGGGTTCCAAAGAAGTTGATTACAAATAAGTAAAAAGACTATAGTACCTGGTTAATATAATATGTAACGTAAAATTGTCAATAATCAATCTCATTTGAATTAGGAGCATACTTCAGACAGATCATACTTTGCAATAACAATTTTGAGCATTGTTTTTTTTGTAGGCTTACATGTAACAATAGACTGCAAATCAGAAAATGGACACTTCAAAACAAGAGGGGCTGGCGAGCTTGATAAAAAAGGAAACTTCAAAGTATCTCTGCCTAATGAGATTGTTAAAGATGGTGAAGTGAAAGAAGAATGCTATGCACAGTTACACAGTGCATCAGCTGCACCGTGCCCTGCCCACGATGGCCTAGATTACTCAAAAATTGTCATCAAGTCAAAAACTGGCAACAAACACACACTTGGACCAGCTGGGAAACTCAAATTCTCATCAGTGACATGTACTTCAGCCATTTTATGGTCTTTCTTCAAATTCCCACCACTACATAAATTGCCACCTCTACCACACCACCCATTCTTCAAACACTTTGGTCATCCATTCCCCTTCCCTCCTAAAGTCTTTCCACCATTTCCACCAAAGGTTTTCCCTCCTAAAGTCTTCCCACCATTTCCACCAAAGGTTTGCCCTCCTCCAGTGCCTATCTACAAGAAACCTCTTCCTCCTCCTGCACCTATCTACAAGCCTCTTCCTCCACCTGTACCAGTATATAAGAAACCTCTTCCACCACCAGTGCCAGTTTATAAAAAGCCACTTCCTCCACCAGTTCCAGTTTACAAAAAGCCACTTCCTCCACCAGTTCCTGTTTACAAGAAGCCTAATCCACCACCAGTCCCAGTATATAAGCCCCATCCTCCTGTCCCAATCTTCAAGAAGCCATATCCACCACCAGTCCCAGTATATAAGCCCCATCCTCCTGTCCCAATCTTCAAGAAGCCATGTCCACCAATCTTCAAAAAGCCACTTCCACCACCCATTCCCATTTACAAGCCTCCTCCTATTCCTAAGATCCTTCCACCACCAATCCCAATTTACAAAAAGCCCCTCCCTCCTCCTCTTCCAATTCACAAACCACCCTTTAAAACTCTTCCTCCATTCCCAAAGTTCCCTCCCTTCAAGAAGAAGCCATTTCCACCCCTTCCTAAGCTTCCTCCTCTTCATAATCCTCCAAAGTACTTCCCCCACCCCAAGTATGGAAAATGGCCTCCACTGCCTCCTTTTACTCCTCATCCATTCAAGAAGAAGCCATTTCCACCCCTTCCTAAGCTTCCTCCTCTTCACAAGTTCCCTCCAAAGTACTTCCCCCACCCCAAGTATGGAAAATGGCCTCCACTGCCTCCTTTTACTCCTCATCCATAGCCTGTTGATGTTGTTTCACAACTGGATTGTGAAAGCTGCAAATCTGACACGTGCATGTTTTCTTTATTCTTTCTGTTTTCAGTATTAATTACCAGAGAATGTGAAATTTGTTATGGCAAAAAGTAAGGAATTGAAGGCTCGAAGGAGATAGAAAATGTGAACAGAAGCATGAGGGTGAGAGTACGTACAGGTGTAAAAAAAAAATAATGATGCTATTATTTTCAGAAATTAGTGTGTTGGGTGTGGATTGTTTTTTTCTTGGAGATCACGCGAGTTTTCTCTTTCTATTTCTAATACGTATATATAAATACGTAATAATGGTATTTTCCACTTGCAGTCTTCCGTTGGTTAGCTTCCAACTTCCCACTTTATTTCCCGAATAAAATCATTGATAATAAAAGTACTTTCAATGGAAACAAAAATAGGTAATTTCACAACCTAACTTTGAACATGCATGCACGGCAGTGCAAGTGCCCCTTTGTGGAAAACACATGTACATGTCTCATACAAAGATGTTCAAACTATAAAAGGATTCCAGGGATTCGATTTCTTGGGAAACGGATGGTATTATATATTTTTTATAATAAAATATATTTTTCGTCATTAAATTATTTTTTAAATGTCATTTTAGTCTTTAATTTATTTTTTATGTAATTTTTTTTCTTAAATAATTATAATACCCACTAAATCAATCATTCATAACATTAAAAAAATTGTCACTTAAAAGACTTATTTAGTGGACAGAATAATTATTTAAGAAATTAAAATGACACAAAAAATAGAATTAAAGTAACATTTAAAAAATAATTTAAGGACCAAAAATATATTTAACTCTATTTTTTAAACCTGCACCTATTTGAACAAAAAGAGAAAGAAAATTTCACCTTTGGACCTGAAAAAAAGTTAAACAATTTAGTGGTAGAGTGGTTTTTGTAGAATTACTTTGAATATTGAAGAAAATATAATGATCAAATATTGGATATTCTATCCTAGAGATTTTTAAGAAAAACTCTATTCACTATTGAGAATGAGTGGATTGAGATTTAGAAGGAAATAAAATATCTTCTCTTAAGTAGCATTTATAAATAAAAATATATATTTAAAATTATTCCAATAAAAGAGTTGAAAATTAAGGATGAAATATTTTAGCATACATCTTATCTTAAAGTTTCAAGGACATTATTATATTTGTTAGTCATGTATCGTCAAGGTTTATGAGAACAAAAAAACAAAAAAAATTAAACTAAAAATGCACTGAGATCCTATGCAAAATGCACTTAATTAATTTACAAGATCAATGTGCTAATAATACAATTTTTTTTTTTTTATAAATGATGCCGATCTCTTTTTTAACCCTTGATAAATTAATTGTGTCATCATATAATCAAATTTATTTTTCTATTTTAAAAATTTATAAATATAAATTCTTTTTACTACATGCATATGACCATAATTAGCAGGGTTGTAAAATTGTCTATAGGATTATAAGCAGAGACATGATTTTTATTTAGGGTCCTAACTCCTAAGAAAATATCTAAATTTTTCTAAAATACAATAATAATTACAAGCTTACTTTTGATAAAATGCAAAAAAAAAAAAAGCATTTTAACGACGCAGATTAGAAGATATAAATACGTTGAAACTGCGACCACCCGCTGAAAGTTGAGTTCAATGGGGATAGGCTAAGTATTAACCGAGCCGAGTCGTGGCCACTGAATCCATCGTCAGTTACTCTGTTGGTCACATCAGAGTATTAGAAGCTTTGAGAGCGCGAAAAAAGAGAAAAATCAAACACTAAACTGACTAAACCCTTCCACTTCCAGCTAGGGTTTTAACTCTCATTTCTCTTCATTCTCCTCTAATGGCTGATTCTAAGTTCGTCGATGCCTTCCTCTGGTGGGATTCATTCACTCTCCTGTTTACTGAACTTGAGAATTCCTCTCTCTCCACAGAACTCCCTCAAAATTTGGTAAAATTGCAACCATCTTTCTCTCTTTCCGTATCCATGTGAATTTGTGGATTTACATTTTTTTGTTGGTTGTTTATTTAGGCGAAGAAGTTGAAAGACCACCATGCTTGGTTCCTGAATACAGTTTTGCCGTTCAAGCCACCAAATGAGAAATCAAGGGAAGCTTTGAATTCACAGAAACTGCAAATTGGGTCTCACCAATTGACTATACAACCTAAACTGAAAGATAAGGCTTTGCAGATTAGTTCCTACTTGGTGAGTTGGTTGCATACTTGCATGCTTGTGATGGTCTATGTTGTAGCCTCAATAGGATGCATTGCGTTGATTAATTCACCTTCTCTTTTGGGCGTCGGCGAAAGGATGTTATGATGGGAAAGAAACATTTTATCTGAGAAGAAGAAAAGTTTGTGTTTTAACATGTTGCATGCATTCTATGGTAGGAATTAGGAAGCAATGACATCATAAAATTGTGGTGGTACTAAATGGGCAAGTAGTTGATTTTCTTCCTCTGTATGTTGGGGGATCATCTATGAATATCAATTATGAAGGAAATTTTGGTAATATTTCGACCTACGGATTTTTATTGCGTTTCTTGTTTATTTCAGCAATTAGATGAGGTTCAATCATACATACTTGCCGAAAGGTCCATCAAGCATAACAATGTAGCTGTGCATTCCTTGGTTCAAGAATTCCTTCACATGGTTAGTAGCTTGAACATCCCCCGGGGGGTTTTCCCCCATAAGATTCATGACGTCAATTGTTTATTACCAGCGGTCTTGCAAAGAATTTCTATAATGCTCATATGGTGTATAATTCCACTTTGAAGGTTTTGGCCGATTCAATGTGTCTTTTCTGATAACTCTTTGATGAAGTAACAAAAAGTGGATTATCTGAAGTCATATTATGACGGATAAACATTATTTGTAAATTATTATGTTGCATATATTGTTTAAGAGTAGTGATCAGAAATTTTTATCAGAAGAAAAAAAAGACTAGCGATCAGAAAATTTAGGTCATATTTTGTTTGGTTTATACTTGTGCTCCTGACACATTTCTAGTTACATTTTGGTAGAAGGTTTGAATTTTTTTTTTTTTTTTTTTTNTTTTTTTTTTTTTTTTTTTTTTTCTGGTTTCATTTGTTTCTTCCAGTTTTGGCTAACGTGGTGAATTGGAGTATCTGAAGAAATAGCAGTTCCCTGATTTTCTCTTAATATATTCTATGTTACATGCATTTTATACCTATAAATCTCACAGCATGATGTTCTTGCTCCTTCCTCCGTCTTTAATGTTCCTCAATTGGAAATATTTGCAACTTTTCCTGTATTTATCTTTTACCGTTAATGCTTTTATGTTCTGCAATATATTTTGTTGCTCTGTGTTGCTGTCACTGTATGTGTGAATTGTGATAGTCCAAAATATTATGTTACCTTGACTGCTTCCTAGTTATTCTATTAGGTCCTGTTCATATAAGCACATGTGGAAAATTGTTTGCATAAAAACTAAAAAGTGGATAAAATTGTTGCCACTATATTTTTCTGCTACTTGGTAGTTATTTGATGTTGCCTATTTCTTTTCCTTCTTGTTGTGAAGATAGTCATTCAGTATTACATGGAGAGACAGTGCTTGATGAAGTGTGTTAAGTCAAAAACTGGCAAAAAACACACACTTGGACCAGCTGGGAAACTCAAATTCTCATCAGTGACATGTACTTCAGCCCTTTTATGGCCTTTCTTCAAATTCCCACCACTACCTAAATTGCCACCTCTACCACACCACCCATTCTTCAAACACTTTGGTCATCCGTTCCCCTTCCCTCCTAAAGTCTTTCCACCATTTCCACCAAAGGTTTTTCCTCCTAAAGTCTTCCCACCATTTCTACCAAAGGTTCTCCCTCCTAAAGTCTACCCGCCATTTCCACCAAAGGTTTTCCCTCCTAAAGTCTGCCCACCATTTCTACCAAAGGTTCTCCCTCCTCCAGTGCCTATCTATAAGAAACCTCTTCCTCCTCCTGCACCTATCTATAAGCCTCTTCCTCCACCTGTACCAGTATATAAGAAGCTTCTTCCTCCACCTGTACCAGTATATAAGAAACCTCTTCCACCACCAGTTCCAGTTTATAAAAAGTCACTTCCTCCACCGGTTCCAGTTTATAAAAAGCCACTTCTTCCACCAGTTCCAGTTTACAAAAAGCCACTTCCACCACCAGTTCCTGTTTACAAGAAGCCTAATCCACCACCAGTCCCAGTATATAAGCCCCATCCTCCTCCTGTCCCAATCTTCAAGAAGCCATGTCCACCAATCTTCAAAAAGCCACTTCCTCCACCAGTTCCAGTTTACAAAAAGCCACTTCCTCCACCAGTTCCATTTTACATAAAGCCACTTCCACCACCAGTTCCTGTTGACAAGAAGCCTAATCCACCACCAGTTCCTGTTTACAAGAAGCCTAATCCACCACCAGTTCCTGTTTACAAGAAGCCTAATCCACCACCAGTCCCAGTATATAAGCCCCATCCTCCTCCTGTCCCAATCTTCAAGAAGCCATGTCCACCAATCTTCAAAAAGCCACTTCCTCCACCAGTTCCAGTTTACAAAAAGCCACTTCCTCCACCAGTTCCATTTTACAAAAAGCCACTTCCACCACCAGTTCCTGTTTACAAGAAGCCTAATCCACCACCAATCTCAGTATATAAGCCCCATCCTCCACCTGTCCCAATCTTCAAGAAGCCATGTCCACCAATCTTCAAAAAGCCACTTCCTCCACCAGTTCCAGTTTACAAAAAGCCACTTCCACCACCAGTTCCTTTTTACAAGAAGCCTAATCCACCACCAGTTCCTGTTTACAAGAAGCCTAATCCACCACCAGTCCCAGTATATAAGCCCCATCCTCCTCCTGTCCCAATCTTCAAGAAGCCATGTCCACCAATCTTCAAAAAGCCACTTCCACCACCCATTCCCATTTACAAGCCTCCTCCTATTCCTAAGATCCTTCCACCACCAATCCCAATTTACAAAAAGCCCCTCCCTCCTCCTCTTCCAATTTACAAACCACCCTTTAAAACTCTTCCTCCATTCCCAAAGTTCCCTCCCTTCAAGAAGAAGCCATTTCCACCCCTTCCCAAAGTTGCCTCCTCTTCACAAGTTCCCTCCAGAGTACTTCCCCCACCCCCAGTATGGAAAATGGCCTCCACTGCCTCCTTTCACTCCTCATCCATAGCCTGTTGATGTTGTTTCACAACTGGATTGTGAAAGCTGCAAGTCTGACACATGCATGTTTTCTTTATTCTTTTTGTTTTCAGTATTAATTACCAGAGCATGTGAAATTTGTTATGGCAAAAAGTAAGGAATTGAAGGCTCGAAGGAGATAGAAAATGTGAACAGAAGCATGAGGGTGAGAGTACGTACAGGTGTAAAAAAAAAAAATAATGATGCTATTATTTTCAGAAATTAGTGTGTTGGGTGTGGATTGTTTTTTTCTTGGAGATCACGTCAGTTTTCTCTTTCTATTTCTAATACGTATATATAAATACGTAATAATGGTATTTTCCACTTGCAGTCTTCCGTTGATTAGCTTCCAACTTCCCACTTTATTTCCCGAATAAAATCATTGATAATAAAAGTACTTTCAATGGAAACAAAAATAGGTAATTTCACAACCTAACTTTGAACATGCATGCACGGCAGTGCAAGTGCCCCTTTGTGGAAAACACATGTACATGTCTCATACAAAGATGTTCAAACTATAAAAGGATTCCAGGGATTCGATTTCTTGGGAAACGGATGGTATTATATATTTTTTATAATAAAATATATTTTTCGTCATTAAATTATTTTTTAAATGTCATTTTAGTCTTTAATTTATTTTTTATGTAATTTTTTTTCTTAAATAATTATAATACCCACTAAATCAATCATTCATAACATTAAAAAAATTGTCACTTAAAAGACTTATTTAGTGGACAGAATAATTATTTAAGAAATTAAAATGACACAAAAAATAGAATTAAAGTAACATTTAAAAAATAATTTAAGGACCAAAAATATATTTAACTCTATTTTTTAAACCTGCACCTATTTGAACAAAAAGAGAAAGAAAATTTCACCTTTGGACCTGAAAAAAAGTTAAACAATTTAGTGGTAGAGTGGTTTTCGTAGAATTACTTTGAATATTGAAGAAAATATAATGACCAAATATTGGATATTCTATCCTAGAGATTTTTAAGAAAAACTCTATTCACTATTGAGAATGAGTGGATTGAGATTTAGAAGGAAATAAAATATCTTCTCTTAAGTAGCCTTTATAAGTAAAAATATATATTTAAAATTATTCCAATAAAAGAGTTGAAAATTAAGGATGAAATATTTTAGCATAAAAGCGTTTCAGATCCTTTATGATACAAGCAAATGAGGTGAGCTTTGTTGATGAACTATTCTCCAAGCACCTATAAATAGAAGAATAAGGTAAAGAAAGACCAGAATCGTAGATAGATAGAAATCCAAGTGAGAGCCAAAGAGAGACTTGGAATGAAAATGAGAAATACATCTTATCTTAAAGTTTCAAGGACATTATTATATTTGTTAGTCATGTATCATCAAGGTCTATGAGAACAAAAAAACTAAAAATGCACTGAGATCCTATGCAAAATGCACTTAATTAATTTACAAGATCAATGGGCTAATGTAAATAAATAATATACTTTGACAAACTATTTACACAAATGGAACAGTATCTAAGGGAGATGAAAAAAAAGTTTGGCAGTGAACATGTTTTAGAGGGCTAAAGCGTGTTCATAAGGAACACGCTTTATGCCTAAAGTCTGTTCCTTTGAAACATGTTTTAGAGATAAAACGTGTTTTTGGGAATATATTTTATCTTTAAAGCATATTTAAAAGGAATATGTTTTATCCCCTAAAGTATGTCTATCTTGTGTGCTTCTAAAATTATGATTTGCCAACTCAAATAATTTTATTTCTATTTAAAACATATTCCAATAGATTTGCCAAAATATATAATTGTAATTTTTTTACGATTTTTCATTAAAACTCAGTTTCTTTCCCTTTTATTTTCATATTTCTCTTAGTTGTTTTCTTAATTTATCAAAACTGATTAGCCAAAGTTTACTCAAAAAAAAAAAAAAAAACTGATTAGCCAACACCAAACAAAGGTTGCATTAGGAATGTTGTCACTTTTGTTTCTAGTGCTTTTCAATAGGAAAAGCTACAAATTTATGTTTGGTAAATTTCTTTCTGGGGTCCTTCTTACGATTCTTTTTTACAAGTCATTGCAGCTTTTGCTGCACACAATAAATGCTTTAGCATTTAGTTGAAAGCAGGAATTTTAAAAAAGAGGGACACGTTTTTTCGTCCTAAGGATGTTTAATTGGAACACACTTTAAAAATAAAATGTATTTTTTAAAAATATATTTTATCTCTAAAGCGTGTTTCAAAAAAACATGCTTTAGACATAAAATGTATTCTTTGTAAATATGCTTTAGTCTTTTTAAGCGTATTCATTGTCATATTTTTTTTTCATCTCCTTTGGATGTGTTTTTTTATAAAATTAATAAAATATTTAAAAATATTCATTTTAAGTAAATTATTTAAAAATTATTCTATTTGTGTAAATAATTTATCAAAATATATTATTTAAGTACATTAGCCAGATCAATGCGCTAATACAATTTTTTTTTGTATAAATGATGCTGATCTCTTTTTTAACCCTTGATAAATTAATTGTGTCATCATATAATCAAATTTATTTTGTTATTTTTATTTTCTATTTTAAAAATTAATAAATATACAATTTTTTTACTACATGCATATATGACCATAATTAGCAGGGTTGTAAACTTGTCTATAGCATTATAAGCATATACATGATTTTTATTTAGTGTCCTAATTCTTAAGAAAATATCTAACTTTTTCTAAAATACAATAATAATTACAAGTTTACTTTTGACAAAATAAAAAAAAAATTTGCATTTTAACGAAGCAAATTAGAAGATATAAATACGNGCAAATTAGAAGATATATATACGTTGAAATAACAACCACCCGTTGTAAGTTGAGTTCAATAGGGAGAGGCTAAGTATTAACCGAGTTGAGTCGTGGCCATTGAATCCATCGTCTGTTACTCTGTTGGTCACATCAAAGTATTAGAAGCTTTGAGAACGCGAAAGAAGAGAAAAATCAAACACTAAGGCTATGTTTGAGAATTTAAAGTGAAGAAAAAGAAAATGAGAGGAGAGGAAAGAAAATGAAAGAAAATGAAAGTTTTTTTTTTCATTTGTTTAGATCATTAAAATGAACAAAAAGATGAAAAAAAGAAATAAAAATTTATAATTTTATAAATTTATTATTTATTTATAAAGTAAATATATTTAATAATATTATTTAAATAATATTTAAATTTTTTTTAAGAAATAAATAGAAGTATAATAATAACTTACTTTTTTTTTTTCTCTCCAAACTTTCAAAATTAGAGGAACATAAAAGTGAAGGTAAAAAAAGAACCTAAGAGTTTTGGGTTATTCTTTAATTTTTTTTTATTTTTTTTAATTTTAAACTTTTAAACAAGAGAATTAACACATTTACTCATTTTTTCCTAATTTCAATTCTCAAACAAACTCTAAAAATTTATTTGAGAGTTAAAATTAAGCAAAAATAAAAAAAAAATGTGTCAATCGCTTTATTTAAGAATTTAAGATTAAAAAAAATTAATAAATAACTTCAAACTCTCATTTTTATTTTTTACCTTTTCTCTTTTGTTTTTCAAATTTAGGAGATTTAAAGAAAATTTTTTTTCTATTATACTTTTATTTATTTTTTTAAATTCTTTTTCAGACATTATTTAAATAATATTATTACATTTTATATTAAATAAAAAATAAATTTATAAATTTATAAATTTTTATTCTTTTCTTTTATTTTCTTTTTCATATTCATTTTAATCCTTAAAAAAAATAAAACCCCTATATTTCTCTTTCTTTCTTTTCCCTCTCTTTTCTCTCTTTCTTCTTTTTCCTCTCATCTCCTTTACTTTTCCATCACTTCAAACTCCCAAGTGACTAAACCCTTCCACTAGGGTTTTAACTCTCAATTTTCTTCATTCTCCTCCAATGGCTGATTCTAAGTTCGTCGATGCCTCCCTCTGGTGGGATTCTTTCACTCTCCTGTTTACTGAACTTGAGAATTCCTCTCTCTCCGCAGAACTCCCTCAAAATTTGGTAAAATTGCAATCATCTTTCTCTCTTTCCGTATCCATGTGAATTTGTGGATTTACATTTTATTGTTGGTTGTTTATTTAGGCGAAGAAGTTGAAAGACCACCATGCTTGGTTCCTGAATACAGTTTCGCTGTTCAAGCCACCAAATGAGAAATCGAGGGAAGCTTTGAATTCACAGAAACTGCAAATTGGGTCTCACCAATTGACTATACAACCTGAACTGAAAGATAAGGCTTTGCAGATTAGTTCCTACTTGGTGAGTTGGTTGCATACTTGCATGCTTGTGATGGTCTATGTTGTAGCCTCAATAGGATGTATTGCGTTGATTAATTCACCTTTTCTTTTGGGGGGCGGCGAAAGGGTGTTACGATGGGAAAGAAACATTTTATCTGGGAAGAAGAAAAGTTTGTGTTTTAACATGTTGCATGCATTCTATGGTAGGAATTAGGAAGCAATGACATCATAAAATTGTGGTGGTACTAAATGGGCAAGTAGTTGATTTTCTTCCTCTGTATGCTGGGGGATCATCTATGAATATCAATTATGAAGGAAATTTTGGTAATATTCCGACCTACGGATTTTTATTGCATTTATTGTTTATTTCAGCAATTAGATGAGGTTCAATCATACATCCTTGCTGAAAGGTCCATCAAGCATAACAATGTAGCTGTGGATTCCTTGGTTCAAGAATTTCTTCACATGGTTAGTAGCTTGAACATCCCCTGGGGGGTTTTCCCCCATAAGATTCATGAAGTCAATTGCTTATTACCAGCGGTCTTGCAAAGAATTTCTATAATGGTCATATGGTGTATAATTCCACTCTGAAGGTTTTGGTCGATTCAATGTGTCTTTTCTGAGAACTCTTTGATGAAGTAACAAAAAGTGGATTATCTGAAGTCATATTATGACGGATAAACATTATTTGTAAATTACTATGTTGCATATATTGTTTAAGAGTAGTGATCAGAAATTTTTATCAGAAGAAAAAAAAGACTAGTGATCAGAAAATTTAGGTCATATTTTGTTTGGTTTATACTTGTGCTCCTGACATTTGTAGTTACATTTTGGTAGAAGGTTTGAATTTTTTTTTTTTCCCAGTTTCATTTGTTTCTTCCAGTTTTGGCTAACGTGGTGAACTGGAGTATCTGAAGAAATAGCAGTTCCCTGATATTCTCTTAATATATTCTATGTTACATGTATTTTATACCTATAAGTCTCACAGCATGATGTTCTTGCTCCTTCCCCCGTCTTTAATGTTCCTCAATTGGAAATATTTGCAACTTTTCCTGTATTTATCTTTTACCGTTAATGCTTTTATGTTCTGCAATATATTTTGTTGCTCTGTGTTGCTGTCACTGTATGTGTGAATTGTGATAGTCCAAAATATTATGTTACCTTGACTGCTTCCAAGTTATTCTATTAGGTCCTGTTCATATAAGCACATGTGGAAAATTGTTTGCATAAAAACTAAAAAGTGGATAAAATTGTTGCCACTATATTTTTCTGCTACTTGGTAGTTATTTGATGTTGCCTATTTCTTTTCCTTCTTGTTGTGAAGATAGTCATTCAGTATTACATGGAGAGACAGTGCTTGATGAAGTGTGTTAGGTGGATTCTCATGCATGCAAGTAAGTTTATCATTTTTTCTGACTGCATGCTTTTTTAATTCTCCTTCTTTGCCCTATACACAGGTGCCCACATGCACCTACAGTTAAAGAAAGATCTAACAAAAAATTCCCTTTTTCTACTTGCTGACTTTCCTTGCTGTCATTACTTTTGACTCTTTATACAGTATATATTGGAGCTGGGTCCAAAGCTCATATTATTGAAGAGGAGGCAAGAAAGCTGTTTCATGATGGACTGGAAAGCAAATTATTATCTTTCTTTCAGGACCTCTTGTCTTCCAGTTATCCACAGCAGATGGTACGTGTGGTATCCATACAAACTGTCTTCCTTTCATCCCACATGACCTTATAAGATTTGGAACTACTCTTGTATTTGTTTGAGTTCCTCACTAGACTTTGATGTAATCTTTTCAAACTTATATGTATGATTAATAGCTGTGTGTTGTTGTAGAGTGTTGTCTTGTTGACATTTTCTTTAATGAACAGGCTTACAAGGTCCAGATGTTTTAACAGTATTTAATCCTCTGGAGCTCATTGGAAAACTAGATGTTGAAGTGATATTTTACTTCATACTTTTAGTGTTTTTATCAGATTGATTTCTGCATGATATGAGTGTCCTATTTGAGTAAAACTTTATTGCTTGACATTTGTGGATTGTGGAATGCTTTGAAGGATGTTGACCTTTTCACTCTATGGGCTGAGGAGACTCTTATAGAAGACAACTTGGTTTTAGACATTCTTTTCCTGGCATATTATGACTCTTTTTGTACTTGTAGTGGTGAAAAATGGAAGAAACTTTGTTCTCTCTACAAGGTATTTCATTATACTTCTGCTGGTACTTGTTTTATGATCTTTTTATTAATCTAATCCTTGCTCAGAAGCATCATTTCAGGGGATTTTATCTGGTCATTATAATTTAGGAAAGCTGGCAATAACAT
The DNA here is from genome assembly GCA_003255065.1 of Cercis canadensis. Lineage (NCBI taxonomy): Eukaryota > Viridiplantae > Streptophyta > Magnoliopsida > Fabales > Fabaceae > Cercis > Cercis canadensis. Next base: position 310,411 of record QAOA01007611.1, on the reverse strand, counting down.
CAGAAGCCCAAAAATTGTCTTATCATGCGAAAGTTCAGTTGCTACTCATTCTGATAGAAACCTTGGACCTGGAAAATCTTCTTCAAATGGTGCACGATGAAATACCGTACAGGTATTTGTTTACATCTTTGTAATTGTTTTCAAGATATGAAGAAAACACATCGTGGGATCCAACAAAATACTGTGACAGTAATCTGAAACATCTGGTGCAATAATTAGCTGAATATTGAATCTGAATGTGGCATGTCTTGAATCTAATAAAATGCTTCTTTATGGGACAAAATACTTTGATTTTTGAGTCAATCATGAGGTATCCCTTGTGTAAAGGCATGCCTTCCTTAAATATTTAATATTCCATTTCTTTCATCTACCAAATAGAAATTCAAACATAAATTTGGAAAAATGCATATTCTCCTGTTTGTTCCTTGGTGAAATTTATGAAACACTCACTTTTCAAGCCCCATATCCTTTTTTTTTTTTTTTTTTTTTTTTNTTTTTTTTTTTTTTTTGATGTAGTTGGTGATTTACTTCTATAATAAGCCTAAAAGTTTTTCAGCCATTGTTAGAGTTTGACTTACTTATAATTTTTATACTTCCAGTTATTGATACTTCTTTTTTTAAATTATTGTCAACCTTGGACATTTCAACTTATTCATACCTTGTATAATGCTTGTGGTCTTCTTCTTATATTAGTCATGTAACTTGTAAATTATTTTCAACTTATTATGTGCTGTTGTGAGTTGTGCACCATTTGTTTGTCATTTCCCAGGAAAGGCGTCTCTGCTTTTTCATTGCTTGATGTCCAAGAGATGGATGCGGTAGTTTCAACTTTCAATGCTTTTGAAATGAAAGAAGCTGGCCCCCTAATTCTAGCATGGGCAGTATTTCTTTGTCTAATCCTGACACTTCCTGGAAAAATTGAAAACAATGAGCTAATGGTTTGTGGTTAAGTGATCTGTCTAATTGTGTTTACTACTTGTGATGTATATATATTACACAGTTGACCCTCTTTTCTTTACTCTGCTTTTACAGGAGATTGATCACAGTGGTTATGTTCGTCAAGCCTTTGATGCTGGATCTCCGAGTTATTGTCTTGAGTTTCTTCAGTGTGATTTACTGAAGGAGTATGATGTAAGAGATTGTCACTTGGTAGCAAGAACTAATTATAGTAGATGAATTTCTATTAATCCTAGCTGATTTCTCTTTTTCTGTTTTGAAGCCATTAGTTTTCTGTTGGACTAAATTTTATCTGTTAGTAAAAACGGAAAGCATGCTATCTATTGTTTAAGATTTATATTTATGTTCTATGAAAAAATGTTGTTTATGTTTATTTCACATGTGTATTGGTAGTTTCTCTTTGTAGTACATTTTAAGTTATCAAATGATTTTTTTTTTTTAAAATTTTTTGGTTGAGGTTGACTTGTTAAATTATCACGCAAGAAATGATTTTTTTTGTTCCATTCAGGGGCCTGTTTCTGGTTATCGCAGTGTTTTAAGGACTTTTATATCAGCATTTATTGCATCTTACGAGATTAACCTTCAGGTATTCTATTCAAAATCTTCAAATAATTATATAATTATAAGGAGTTTATGAATGTCTTTCTTATTTGGTCTGCTTTGATGATGGTGCAGCAAGAGGATAGTAACCCCACTTTGATTCTGGATATCATTTGCAAGATTTACCGAGGAGAGGTTTGGATGTATAATTATTGTCCATGTCATTCATCACTTTAGTGTCATTATATCAACTAGCGATCATTTATTGATTGAAGAGCTGTGCTTCTAAATGTGCAGGAGTCACTTTGTGTTCAGTTTTGGGACAAGGAAAGTTTTATTGATGGTCCAATTCGACGTCTTCTTTGCAATCTAGAGAGCGAGTTTCCCTTCAGGAAAATGGAATTTGTACAACTCTTATCATCACTTTGTGAAGGAACCTGGCCTGCAGAATGCGTGTAAGTAAAAATTCATGAACTTTTCTTGGTTCTCTCTTTATTGGAGTAGTATAACCTGATTCCATACCTAAAGGATTCTACAAGTTGTGTTAAAGCATTTGAGATTTGAGATGTGGCACGTTGGAAGCCTAGCTTTGGAACACCAGGGTTCTATTTCTGTTAATGTCTTCTTTATAAACGACATTCTATTCTCATGTAATTGTTCTTTACAATGCTTCCACATATCCTATGGCATCTGGTATCCTGTTCAGTTTTTGGCTATACCATTTTCCCTCAGCTATTCAAGCAAATTCTTTGTGCATTTTTCTTTTTGCTGGAATATTCTCTGGGCATACCATGATTCATGTTTTGTAGATAAAGTAGTAAGCTTCTAAAAGTAAAAGTCTATTAAAATTTGTTTTTATTCTTTTTCTTTTTGGCAAAATGTGTAAAGATGGTTAATGTTGTTTGTTAATTGTATGCATTCAATCGTTGATAGTTTTTTCTATGACACTATGGTATTATTTTGCCAACAGGTATAACTTTCTAGATAGGTCTGTTGGGGTATCATCCTTGTTCAAGATAAGCACTGATTCACTGGAAGATGGTGTCGCTCATGTTGTTGTGGCACAGCAGCCAGTGCAGGTTCCTGGGCTTGAAGGTTTGATTATTCCTGCTGGAACTCGTGGACGTGTCCTAAAAGTTCTTGGAGATAATACTGCCCTTGTACGATGGGAGGTGAATGTCCAAATGTTGATAAGATAGTTTAATTTAATTTTTATATGTGCTCTTTGTAGCAGTATTGATTTTCTATTGTCATGAATTTCCTCCACAGCTGCCTTTTGGTGGGCTGAAAGTTGATGACAATTTGAATTGGATTTTCTGATTTTAGTGCTTGTGCAATCTCTGTTCCACCACCCCTCAGCCAATAGGGACCATTTAGTGAGGCTAATACTGAATTCAATTTTGTTTCAGAAATTCCTAACAGCAAGAGATCAATTTTTTTTTTCAAGTATTGTTGTTTCCAAATCAGTTTTTAAAAGTTCCCTTAAATTTTTTTTTTCTATACCTGCTTTCAACTAAATTACTTGTTTGCCAAAGCCTGTTTTGTTTGAAAAGGAATTTTCCATGAATTCTATTATGAAGGAGGTTTATTTAACTTTGTATCATGGGAAAAGATTATCTTCTTTCCTGGGGTATTTATTTTAGGAAATTATTTGATGTTATAAAACAGGCTTTGTAATTGTGTTTCTTCAATTTAATACCAACTCAGTGGCTTCTGATAGTCTTTTGTTTTTGGTAGCATGCACCATCTGGAGTGTTTGTGTTACTCCTACACTTGGCCCAAGAGATGTATTTGAATGGCAATGAGGAAGTTCTTTTCACTCTTGACCTGCTCAGTCGATTGGTGTCCTTTAACACTGTAAGTTGTTATAGTTTAATTTGCTATTTTTTCCCAGTATGATACCTTATTTGCAGGACTATAGCCAATGGTTAATAATTGTTGTAGTAGCCCAAATGACTTTTGATTTTTGGATGCCTATTAAATAGTATGGTAGTATATTCGTTATGGATAGCCTCATGTGATGAGCCTTTAGGTTTAAAGTGGTATTTATAATGGTGGTTTGGTGCATTATCTTTTTCTGGCAGTAGTTTTTCTGCCTGATGAATTTTGGACCCTGATCATCAATTTTTAACCTGCTTTGGATCTGCTTATTTCTTTGTTATGTTTATTTGTTGATTCACTGAGTTGACTTGAAGAGGTAAGCTAATTGATGTTTTCATGTACCAGTTTCTGCTGGTCTTAATTGGAGACTTGGTAGCAATTGATGATCACTGGTCACTTTACTCCGTTTTACTGAACTTGCTTCACCCTTTCTGGTTGCTGTTGGTGTGCTGCACCAATCTGCAGATTCATTCATTTCATTTTCTTTATTTTTGCATTAAGATGATTTTGTCCAAGATTTTAGAAGCACTTGTGATGTTAAATGGAAATCCAAACTGAAGAAATGAAAGGAGGAATTCTACAGAATCATTGTAATTGAATTTTAGTGTTCATGTGGGTTGAGCTGTTCTTTTTTACTGTTTTAGAATCCTACTCAGATCATTGTTGAGGGACTGTTTTTCATCTGCTATCCATTTATTGCTTTAAAGGGCTTCTTTATGTATACTTATTGTACACTTGGTTTCACCTCCTGGCTGCTTTGTACTAGAATTATCAAAATGTTTCTGATATAATCTCAATATTTCTAGCAGAGTAATGGAAATTGCATTTTATTTTTAATTTTATTTTTGTGTTTTGGTCCTTTCTGTTTCAATCTGTAAAACTTTTTCCTTACAGCTTTGTGCTGTTTCCTGCATAAATGAAGGGTATATTTTCTGTCTTTTTTGGCANTTTCACCTCCTGGCTGCTTTGTACTAGAATTATCAAAATGTTTCTGATATAATCTCAATATTTCTAGCAGAGTAATGGAAATTGCATTTTATTTTTAATTTTATTTTTGTGTTTTGGTCCTTTCTGTTTCAATCTGTAAAACTTTTTCCTTACAGCTTTGTGCTGTTTCCTGCATAAATGAAGGCTATATTTTCTGTCTTTTTTGGCATGGAGACTGTGGTTCTGCTCTTACAGTTTGGATGTTCTTTTTCACTGGGCCCAGACCTAGGTGCCTGTTCTGGGTTGATTACCACCAGCTTGACTTAGGTTGCTTAGACCCCAAAGTGTGACATGGGAAAAGGGTCCCAAAATGTATATCAGTTTCATTCTTTATTAGCATTTTTCTGGATCATGGTTGTTGTCTTTATTTGTCTCACTTAGATTCTCTTGCTTTTTGTAGGCTCTGTGTTCTTCTTTGATAGAAATTAGCAACTCTGCGCATTTTAATGCAATCAGCATGACTAATGATCGGGTCGAAAAAAGTTCCTGGTAAATTACACAACTTGAATTATTTGTTTTAAAAATGTATTTTTTCATATTAAAATTCATAGAATGAATTTTCTCTTCAATTCATATGTTAGTTGCAGAATAATTTATGGTCGTGTCTTTACTGTAGGGTGGTTGAGATGATTTGCAATCTGGTTAAAAACCTGTCTCTGAATTCACGCAGTGCTGCACTTATGTCAATGGGTATCAAGATTTTGGGGAAGATGTTGATTTGGTAATTGAATCCATGTGTTTGTAGGATTTTCATACCTTTGTTAGTTTGTGTATTTTTGTGCTAGTAAAAATTCACATTATTTTGATGGATCAAGTTATTCTTTCCCATGGCTAGCTCTTTCTGGATTTAGTCTTTGTTTGTGGACAATTTATTTTTTTTAAATGAATAATTCAGTATTGAATGAAGACTTACCATTTCTTTTCCCTTTCTATTTTCTGCCCCTTTTTGTCCAGTTCTCCATCTCATGTTGCTGCAATTGCTCTAAACACAAATCTCTTTGATATCACTTTGCAGACGACTATGTTCAGTGTAGCCAACAATGGCTTGTCCAGGTAAAAAAACTGTAGCAATAAAGCATGATATAAATGGGCAATTACTGTATTAATATGAGATATTGCCATAGTTCTTAGAACTGGACTGGACTGGCCGGTCAAACCAGCTCAACTGTGAACTGGATCGCAGACTGGTTTGGTCAAAAACCAGTACTGAACAGGTAAACTGGTCAAGAACCACTTGAACCGGTGCAGTTGTGGTTCCACAGGTTTAGAATTGATGGTGTGGCAGCATAAAAAACAGCCATGTCATCACTTTCAAAAAAATAAATAATTACCACTGGGCTACCCAGTGTATTAGTGTAAGAGGTTGTATATTATTTAGTATATTTAATATCTAGTGGACTAATTCAAAAAATAATCATGTTTTTACAATTTAATTGTCAATTGACTACTATGTATAATATTTTTATCATACATATTAATATAAAAATATATAAATGTAAAATTCCGGTTTGATCACGACCACGGTTGAATGATTGAACTGTGAACCACTCCCTTCACTGGTTCAATGAACAGTCCAGTTTTCAGAACATTGGATATTGCTTTAAAATTGCATGCTTACATAAAACAAAATGGATTATGTTAGTTCCCTTGTCCTTTGTTGTATGATTTTGCATTTTCTTTTTTGTTTTTCTCCTCCCCCTGGTGGGGTTTTTGACGGGGGTGTTGTGTCATCGTGGCTATCATAATTCATTTGATATGATGTCAAGTTACATCTCATAATTTTTCTGTCCTTTCTAGTGGATCATGGTTGCTTTCTGGAAAACTGGCTAAGATGCTTTTAATTGACTGTGAGCAGAACAGTAACGACTGCCCCTTGGCAATATCTGGTACAGTTAGTATGATTTCTCTTGTATTTTACTTCTATATTCATATTTACCTGCTTCTAATATGCTTCATGCATTCTTATGCCTATATGAAATTTCTTCTGTATATAAATTAGTCTCACTTTTTCCACCTATGTTTGTGGTGATTTTGCATTGTTACAAATTTTGATTCACTCTTCATCCTGTTCTTCCTAATGCCTCTTAAGCAGCTTGAATAAATATATGCGCTAAAGACAAAAGATGACCGATGTGGAAAATTTTATAAGTGTTAGTGCTACTGTAGGCTCCTGAATTTTGTTATGATACTATACTTATCAGAAAACACTTTTACTGTAATATTGCTAATTAACTATAAGAAATTCTCCTACTTTATCACTGCATTGTAATGTTATATTCATATTAACTTTTGTTTGTAGTAAAGCATGAATTATTATCCTAGTTGAGCTAATGTTAAAATCATTATTTGTTCGGTCTACTTTTACATGAGTTCTCTGATATATTATGTCTATTCTCTACATTGTCTTATAGTTTGGTCTTAATTTTGCAGTGCTGGATTTCACCATACAGCTTGTAGAAACAGGGCTAGAGAATGATGTTGTCCTGGGATTGGTTATTTTCTCTTTGCAGTATGTTCTTGTTAATCATGAGTACTGGAAATATAAAGTGAAGCATATTCGTTGGAGAGTAACATTGAAGGTATGTTCTGGTTCTCTTTGAAGTCTTATGATTTAATTCTCATTTAATTAATAGTGGACTATTTACAAGTCTATGAATGATTACGGTAATCAGAATTCTTCTAGGTTGTGTTTGGAAACCTTATTATTTTAGAAATGAAAATGAATACATTTCAAAAGGAGAGATTTCATTTGAACAAAAAATGAATCTAATGTTTGGAACAAGTTATAAAAATAATGATTATTGATGAATTACAAATGAACTCTTATGTTTGGAACATATATGAAATGCACTCTGATTAACTTCTAACGTTTGGATATTACTATAGGTGCTTGAATTGATGAAAACATGCATTGTATCAATGTCCTACTCTGGAAAGTTGGGTGAGATCATACAAGATGTGGTGTTCTCTGATTCTTCAATCCACAGCACACTGTTCCAAATTGTTTGCACTACTTCACATGCCTTGGAGGTGAGTCATGTTGATGCTTTTTTCTGGTTTAGTCACCACCTATTTATTATTGTTATTTTCTTTTTCTTATATCTTACTGATGAAAGCCCATTTTTTCAACAGAAATTGCATTTAAGCCGCCTATTGGATCCAATGGAGATTGAAGGGTTACAGCTTGCTATAAGTTATGTTTTTGATGTACTTTTCATCATGCTCAGCAAAGTTTCAAAGGTATAGAGGAATACCACAAAGGTTTTATGTCGAATGATAATTATCAGTCGGAAACATTTTATAAGTTACATAAGATTACAAACATTGATATGATGATACTGATTTAATGCAACTTTATGCTTTTCTTTTTCGGTGTGCTTCTTCTCAATTTGCAAGGAATTTTTTTTTTTGTATTATTTATCTAAATACAATATTTCATTTCATATATGATTCATATTTTTCTCTTTTCTGATTGTTGGCAATATTTGTGAGATCTTTATATAATACAGAATACTGAAAGTCGTTTTCTGTGTTTTCCAGGATACCTTGTCCAACTTTCCTGTTTTTCACCAAGTAGTGTTCTCATGTACAACCAAATCTGTTCCTGTTGTTACTGCTGCTATATCGTTGATTTCTTACTTCCCAGATCCTGTATGAACTCTATCCTTGCTCAAATTGGACTATGAGTTCATTTTCCTGACTTGTGTATATATCTTCTACTGTCTCTTGGATCACTTGTTATAGTTATTCATCATGTTAGTAAGTTTTTGCTTAAGAATAGCTAACACCTGTATTTTTTCTGTTCTCATCTCTTCAGTCAATTAGAGAATTGTGGGCACTTGTAGACTACTTCCAAATGATACGTTGTGCTAATTAACTATAAGAAATCCTGTATGATATTGTATGTTGCTTTGTTTTGGATCATATAATGGCATGATCAAGCATATACTTCACCTTGCACAAATGATGCCATAAATAAAGTTATTACTACACATCTATGTTGATTCTGCATTAGTTCAACAATTGAATATTTACAACGTATTTTCCACCTTTTCATTGAAGGTTTACATGATTATAGCTGCTTTGCTATGACGTTGCTTGACCATAGAATGTTCTGTTGTCTATATAGGCCATCCAATTTGGTGCTGCCAGAGTTATTTCAATGGTATTTGCTGTAGCAGATTGTATACAGCCATTTTTATATGGAACCACATGCTTTGCTCCAGATGATAAGCAGGTTTGAGGGCTCTTAGTCTAAGCATTTTCTTTAACTTGATTGGTTTTTAGCTTAAAAACTTCAGTGAAGTGATATAATTGTAATTTGATTTTTGATAACCTACATGGTTTTAGATTTTGGACTTGAGGGACTCTGTGAGCTATATACTGCTCGAGCAGTCAGTATCAAACGAAGATCTCTTTGTTGCAGCTGTTAATCTGCTTACTTCTGCAGCACGTTACCAGGTTTGACTCAATTGGAGTAATTTGATGAATTGGATGTCACTTTTGGATATAGAAGTTACAAGCTTACATGCTTTATATCAGTTTCTTTTTTTTTTTTTTTTTTTTTNTTTTTTTTTTTTGTTTTTTTGGTAAATTTCAATGTGTATGCCTCAAGCTTACATACATATTATTTTTCCAGTTATTACTGTATTTTATGTTTCTTCTATGTTTTTAGCTGTTGCTTATCTATCTGGTTCAGCCAGGTACCATGAATCTCTATTGAATATTGCTATTTCTTTGAAATAGATTGCCCAAAAGGGGAAAAAAAAAAGTATGGACGTAGTGTTTGCTCAAGTAAGGTTGTGATTGCATGTTCAAATTCAAGGGGGGAGGTGGGGGGGATGCAGGGACAGGCACGGAACCCAATGTGACTTTCTCTATTAGGCTTGGTTAGTTACTTGATTTTCTTTAGTCTTATTTCAAGTTCCTTTGTGCAGCCTGCATTTCTTGTTGCTTTATTTGCTTCAGAGGAGAACAACTGCAACCAGTTCAGTATTGTTGATGATGTGGAGCAGAAAAAAAATGAAACCTCTCTTGTTTCAAAGAAATTATGTCTGGTAGATGCACTTCTGCATTATATTGAACGGGCTGATGATCTTGTTAAGAGGTAGATTTTGCTCAGAAGGATGCTTCTTTGGATTTTGTCAATCTTTTGCCTTTACTCCCCATCCTTATTTCTGATGGTTTCTGTTGTTTTGGGGTTATTCATGTATTGTTCAATTTCTATATGGTTTCTAATATTGTATTTGGTCTTTATCTCCAGCAATCCTCGCATACTTCTGAGTGTCCTTAACTTGATGAGTTCCTTATGGAAAGGGGCTCCTCAGTACACAAATGTTTTGGAGTCTGTGAGAATCTCCGGAAAGTTCTGGAAACAATTGTCCAACGCAATCTCAGAAGTTGCAGCCAGTGAAGGTCCTCAACTTGATACTCTGACAGAAAAGGCTGCTCTAAATCTAGCGTACAGTTATCAATGTCAATCTGCCATACTAGAAATCATGGCATACGAATTGTTCTTGCAGAAAAAGTTGTTGCTTGCAAAGTCATTTGCTAAAAATGAAGCTGAACCTAAGGACAAGGAACAGAATGCTTTAAAAACTGAAAAATCTAAAGCTAAAAGTTTCTGTGATCTTAAGGAAATTTGGTCATCCTGGTGCAAAGACTCTGTTCTAGAGAAACTAATAAAGTTATATACCTCCAGTGGTTACAATAATGAGATATATTATCGTGCAAAGGTGAGTTTTATTCCTTTTATATATATATATATATATATATGTTTCTATTGGCATGTTATTTTTACCACGTTCAGGTTAATTTTGTTACATTGCTGTTCTTTTTACCATCCCCTACATATCCTTTCTCATGATTAGTTACTTTCAATGCTGGATGCCCGTTTGTCTTCTACTCTTCATGTGCGTGCACATGAAGTAGAAGTAGGTTCTGGCATAGACTTCTAATGGTTGAGTCTCTACATGATCTTTGTAGTGCACAAGCCAAGATGATAAGAAAAAAAGAAACTTGTATAAATAAATCCTGTTTTTCTTTAAGTGTAGCACTAGTGCTTAATCCTTTTTAATAAATGATTTATAAGTGGGTGTACCATTCCAGGTTGCTACCAGTTTATTCACTGTCCATGCAATGGAAAGATTAGCAGCTGGCAATTCTGGAAGTTTATCTGTATCATTACTTCAGAAGATTCATGTAATTTTAATGAAGGTCCAACATTTGTTCTCTTTTCTTCTTTAAATGCCTATCATTTCTGTTTATTTTAGTAAAATGTTCAGTTATGGGAATCTATATATCATGAAAATTCTTTATGAACAGGTAATGCTTCACAATGTAACCTTCAATATCAGGACTTCCAGTTTACATGTTCAACGTTTTAAGCTGCATAGTTTAGTATTTGTGCTGATGAATGGTAATGTTTCCTGTTTGCAGCTGGGCATTCATCCTGCTTTCTCTGAATTGCTCTCTCACTATTCACAGCATGGATACAGGTTAAGTGCATGCAAAGTAGAACTTTTAATCCAAGCATTCAATTTAATGAAGGAGGATCTATCTAAATAGGCCTCCTGTGATGCTCATACGTTGACAATAATAATCACTAGGAATCTCTTGTCCTCTCTCTTGTACTTCTTTTCTTCCTCTTTAATGACAGTTTTGCTCTGTGATTGCTCCATCATATTTTAAATGAGGGTGAGAATTAGGAAGTTTCATTATGAGTAAAATCCTCAATACATTTTATTTGAGTCAAAAGGGCATGCTTTTCCTTTCTGATCATTGATTCATGTCTTGATTTTAGCTTGCTAACTAAGAAATTTATTTCTTTTGTATTATGTACTGATCATGCTGTGGTCATTTCCCATTGTTCAATTTGCACAGTGAAAGGAAGGAGCTAAAGAAATTGATACTTACTGACCTCTATTATCATATACAAGGAGAGCTTGAAGGCAGAAAAATTGGTACTGGACCATTCAAAGAATTGTCTCAGTACCTGGTTGAATCAAACTTTCTGCATTCTTATCAACATCGGTTTAATGATGACTTCTCTACAACTACCAAGAATGTTTACTTGTTTGACCTAATACGCTTGCGAGCAGATTTGGGATTAGATGTGTGGGAATGTTCTGAGTGGAAGGCATCTAAGGAGGTTGCAGAAACCATGTTGCATCACCTGCAGGATGCAAACTCTGTTATGTTGCTTTCTAGTTCAAAGCTTTCTGCACTGAAAGCATTGATTGCTGTCTTGGCTGTCTACCACGAAGATGTGAGATTTTAGAATTCTGATTGCCTTTTGTTTTGCTTATCATTTTTGAAAAAATAGTTACAAACTTGTAAGTTTTATTTATTTATATATTTTGCTAATAATCTAAGTTTTAAATGTTGAAATGCCCATGTGGTATCTGAACTGTCCAGGCCTGAGGTAGGAAGTGTCTGTGTGTGAGTTTATTCAGTTCTCTTGAGAAAGGAAACATATCAATTTGGTAATAAATTTTCCATTTGTTTCTACTGTCTCTAACCCTACAAGTCACTGGTAAAGTTGTGCCCAAGCGTTTATCCTAATTTTAAGTGGCCAGGAGGTTGGAGAAAGAGTCTCTGAGTACTCTTGACAATGAGAAACATTTTAGTATTGCTTTAAAAGACATTTGAAGTATTATTGCAATGTTTACGCACTTTCCCAAATGTCTAGGTTAATTGTATTCTTCTTCTTGTTTGGTTTTATGATTCTTGAAGAACGCTCACCCCCTTGCACCTCTGTGGTGAGTGGTTTTTCTTCAATATTATAATTCATTTTTTACTGGTTCTTGCAGTCAATGGAGAGAAATACTACTGGAGAGAGGATCCCAGATGACCTCATTTTCACATGCATAGATCATATATGTCAATCTTTTTATGCTACAGTTGAAACATTGACACCTGTTCTTGATGCTTCTGAACATATACTCGATTTTCTTGCATCCCAAGCAGAGTTGCTTCTCCATTTGACAAGAACTGTGTGCAGAAGTCTCTCATTACATATTTCCCTACTTGTTCTGCACTGCGCTGGTTCAGGTCTTAAAATATTGAGTGAACTAAGGCTGTTGCCTTCTGGGGCTGATGTGATAATGAACCTATTACTCACATTGCTACTTTCAGTACTGGAGACCACATTTCTCAATTTGCATTTAGGTAAGGCAACAGATAAGGAGTCTGTTAATGACTTCTCTAAGGTTTCAAATGTAACTCTAGGTCTACTACCCATGCTTTGCAACTGCATTGCTGCTTCTGAGCTTTGCAAGCTTTCTCTATCAGTCATGGACTTGATATTGAGAAATTTCTTGACACCCAGCACTTGGTTACCTGTCATACAGAATCATCTCCAGCTGCAGATTGTTATGCCGAAACTTCAAGATAAAACTTCTTCTATTCCAATAATAATGAAGTTCTTTTTGACCCTTGCACGGGTTAAAGGAGGTGCTGAGATGCTTTATTGTTCTGGTTTCTTGTCATCTCTGAGAGTGTTGTTTGCTGAATCAGACGAGGCCTTCCCAAGAATTCATAGTGAGAGTTTGGGCAGTTCATACGAAAAAAGTGAAATGCCTCAGAACATTTGGGGACTTGGCTTAGCTGTGGTTACAGCTATGGTTCAATCCTTGGGAGATAGTTCTTCTAGCACCGTTATTGTGGAAAGTATGATACCTTACTTTTTCTCAGAGAAAGCTTATCTGATTTTTTCTTCTCTGGATGCACCACACCTTCCTTCTGATAATCATGACAAGAAAAGGCCTCGGGCGCCAAGGTCAAACATTTCTCTTCTTACTCTTAAGGAAACAGAACATACGTTGATGCTCATGTGTGAGCTAGCAAAACATTGGAATACATGGATTAAGGCTATCAAAGAAGTGGATAGACAGCTTAGAGAGAAATGTATTCATCTTTTAGCCTTTATTAGCCGGGGAACTCAACGTTTTGGTGAATTGTCTAGCAGGAATGCCCCACTTTTGTGTCCACCTACTCTCAAAGAGGATTTTGACTGTTGCTTAAAACCTTCATATATCGACAGCAAAAGTGGATGGTTTGCTCTTACACCACTTGGATGCATGTCAAAACCAAAAATCTCTTTCTCAACTGCTTTAACAATCTATGGTCAAGCAACTGAAACTACCAGTCCTCTTGCAAAAACATACTTCTCGGATGCTGTTGCTGTGCAGGTATATAAAATTGCATTTCTTCTTTTAAAGTTTCTTTGTTTACAAGCAGAAGGTGCTGCTAGAAGGGCAGAGGAGGTCGGTTTTGTCGATCTTGCACATTTTCCAGAGCTTCCAATGCCAGAAATCTTGCATGGATTGCAGGTATGGCTAAGTTCTTGTTATTTACTATTTTCTTTTATTCATATGCCCAAAATGAAAAATGTGAAGTTCTCTCTGTCGTTGAATTTTGTTAAGTGCTGGAACATTGGTTTATGTTTGTTAGCAATTTTTCAGTGAAGGGGAAAAAAAGAAGTGAGAAGAGTCAATTGTTGTGGAACACCTAAAAGTAGGAGCCTAAAATTGTTCTTCTGAGCTAGTTTTCTATTGGATGCAGGATCAAGCAATCGCCATTGTTACTGAGCTCTGCGTAGCCAACAAACTGAGGGTTTCTCCTGAAATTCAGAATGTTTGCGACTTACTGTTACGTATAGTGGAAATGGCCTTGCACTTGGAACTTTGCGTTCTACAAATTTGTGGCATAAGACCTGTATTAGGGCGTGTGGAGGACTTTGCAAAGGAAGTCAAATATTTATTTTGTGGTAATATGGCCTTCATCATTTTGTAAAGCATTTCCGCATTTTAATCCTTTTTTTTTTTTTTTAATATTTCCGTCTTTTGGTGAAACATGTTAATATTTATGGATGCTTTTTGCAGCATTGGAGGGGCATGCTTTTCTAAAAGCTTCTTCAGAGTCCTTAAAACAGATAATCTCATTTGTCTATCCCGGATTGCTGCAAGCTGAGGGTTTCATATGATATTTGCCGTGGGTAAAAGTGAAGTCTTGAGCTAGCTTAAAGCGCATATAAATTGTACAGATTTTCTTAGTGTCAATGAGAATGATACCTTTTTCACTCTATATGTAGCTACATATATTCCCCATGTTGATATATAATTCGTTGCTTCTCTTCACGCCATTCTTTTTGTGATTCTGCATGTTCTCGGCTGATATGTTTCTTGAGAAAAAGATGGTCAGCAGTGGGGGGATAATTTATAGGTAGTGCGTTCCATGATTGTTATTTGATGGGAAATGAGTCCCTACTGTGAGGGCCCTCGAATTGTGAAGGTGATAGCGATGATAGCACATGTTTCTTTTGGGTGAAGTGATAGCAAAAGAAATGTAAATAACTATATTTATTGATTTATTTTTCTCTTACAAATTCCTAAACCACAAAGCCCGTTTCAGAATTTAGTTATGATGGGGAAAGACTTCAGTAATGCAATTTTAGTTACGATGGCCAACATGGAATAGTTTCTTTTTTCTTTTTATATATATATATACGAACATGGAATACTCTTATGTCAAAGGACAAGATAACGTCTCGTCAATGACTAATTATCTATGACAATATACGAAAATTCAGGATTATTATACCTCAATCCTCAAATTTTTTTTTTTTTTTTTTTATTAAGTGTGGCTGAATCCTCAAAATTGTTACTTTTTCCTTGAGTGGTCTTCGTCAAAATCCAATTAGGGGAATCGTAAGAAAAACTGTCTGATACAGGATTGTCCCAACATCCTATTGGCCCATCACAGAATAATAGCCCTCAAATAAGTATTTTAATTTTTAGGGAGCTTTTCCTTTTTTTCTTAGCGAAAAAGAAAATAAATGCTTTTTTTTTTTTTTTTAATTTAGTAAGAAGTTTTTTAGCGACCTTCAAATTAATATCAAATTCCGGTGTCTCTTACCTCTATTTCCCTTTTTCCAATTTTTTTTTTCTTTGGATGGACTTTTTCTAGGACCAATTCCTTCAATAATGTAGTTTAGTAACTTATTTCCATGAATACGGTTCTTTTATAAATATTTCCATCAATATGGCATTTTTTTTTTTAATATTATTCATTTGGGCAAAGCTGGAAAAGGGAAGGAAAAAGTGTAAAAAGACGTTATTTCATTTGTCGCCTCTCACCTTGAGAGGCAACAAATGAAATGGCGTCTTTGAACAGTGGCTGTCAGATGGAATTCATTCTGCGCATGTGTCATTGTAGAAGATGGGAATTCTTTTGCACACCTTACCCAATGGCATCTTTGAACAGTTTTTTTTTTTATTTTGCCACGCCTTACCAAATGACGTATTTGAACAGTAAAAATTTTTCCCTTTCACTATTGAAACAATGCATGCATGAAAGATTCATGCATCCACCAAAGGATTCCCTGCATGCCTGTCCTCATTTTAGGTACCCGCACACGCAATCTCTTCATTTAAATTTCGTCTTTCTTTCTTCTTACCTACGCTATCACCTCTTCTTCTTCTTCATTCAATCTCTTAATTTATCTTTCTTGTTTCTTTCTTCTCATCGACAGTGTCTCGTCAAGGCTCTTGTTCTTCTTCTTTGTTTAGCTTTTCACTTCAAGTGATTGAGTATCATTTCTATTTTTATTCTAGTTCATCTTTTGTTCTTCCTGTTATTATGGCATACGAAGTTGTACATCCAGGTCCAGAAGATAATTCAGTAGTGACAGAACAAGAAACACACATTTCAAATGCAATATGGGATGGATGAGTAAGTTTTACACTTTAAACTTAATTAACATTAATTTTCATACATTATAGTTAAATTAGTGTTAGAAATAATTGTTTAGCTATAGTTAATATAATGAGAATATTTATATCATAATGTATATGAGCTACATTTTTCATGCAATAAAATTTGAGTTTAGTGTTGAAAATAATTTAGATTAGTCTTTGAAATAGTCAAGTTAGATTAGTGTTAAAATTAACTTTTTAGCTCTAATAATATATGTGTATGTTTATATCATAATGTATGTTAGCTATATTTTTTATGCAATAAAATTATAGGTAACATATTTAGAAAAAATGTATGTTCATATTTAAGTTAGATTAATGTCAGAAATAACATTGTAGTTATAGTTAATATGATAGGGATGTTTATATCATAATATATGATAGCTATTTTTGTATGTAATAAAGTTAAGAAAGCATAAAAGAATAATATTCGTTCTTGCATTTGATATTATTATCACTTATTTGTTTTAGAGTAGAATTTATAATACATTGTTTAATTTTATAGTTAATATGATGATAATATTTAAACGATAAAAAAAAATTATGTATGCTCGTATGATAATGTACATATGTGTTTAAAATAATTGATGTGATAATTAAAACAACAAAATATATTGTTGTCCACCTGTAGCTATGCTAGTGTCGACTCACCAAATGACCCACAAGTGTTGCATTATGTGGCCTTGGCTAGGTTTGGAAGTGTCGCAAAATTGCAGTTCATTCACCTCGATGTGTCTTTGGTCTAAGTACTGGTCGAGCGATGGAGGTCGGAGACGCACACATTCCACATGCTTGTCAGAGAATACATTGTCACTTTACAGGATGTTGAAGTGTTATTGGGCCTACCAGTTGACGAAAATGATGTGACTAAATGAACACACTACAATGCGCATTTACTATGTGAGCACTTGTTTGGCGTATTTCCCCCTACAGGCACAATTTGAGGTTCAAGAATGCTGCTTAGCTGGTTTCAGAGTCAGTTCGATGTGTGTCCTAATAATGCACCTGATACAGTTGTACAACAGTATGTCAGTGCATATATTTTGAGGTTGATTAGTAGGTGACTAATCCCTGACCATACAGAAACTTACGTGCATGTCATGTTACCTTAAATTATTGGAAAACATGCATGAGACAGGGCGGTATAGTTAGAGATCTGCAGTTCTTGCATGCTTATACAGGTAGTTATGCAATGGTAGCATGGTAGGAGTGAAAGAAATAGTTGGTTGTTTGACATTATTGGTGATATGGCTTGGGGAGAGGTTTCTCACCATAGCTCCAACACGAGTTATGGACTGCAACCTAAATTTAGGGCTACTTATCATGCGGTAAGTTTATATTATTCTAAAATCATTAATTTATGTTTTTTCGGTGCTTAATATTCTTACATTTGTGAATCGTGTATTATGGTTAATATTTACTGAATGTCATTCACATCGTAAGTAGAACGTAAGGTTGGTTTGTAGAGACATCTCGTATCACCATATTAGGGGGTACCACAACTCATTTGATAGACTCAAAGAAGATAAGATGAGATTTACTAGTTAGTGATAACGAAAATTTATTTTATTATATTATATTAAATAAAAATATTGAACTGTCTTTTGATTTAATATTACCAGGCAATATGGCAATCGTACATCGTTGAGATTCTAGCTTAGTTGCCAAGTTATTGTGTTGTCGGTGCACCAATTTGAATTGCTAAGGTACCTATCATATTTTTTTATTTATTATTATTGTGGAGTTGTATTACCTGAACCGAGTCATTTAGCAGTTTGGAGGGCAACAACACATCCCTTGAGCAATAATGTCCAATAAGGACTTGCATACATTAACCTTGAGGGGGAAAACAATGACAAATTGAGAACAATTTCATCATCAACATATCGCGGCATGGGATGACTGTACGAATCGATGTTGGCATGTGCAGCTCTCAGATATTCCTACTGCGCCTAACTACATGCACTAATATTGGCACATCACTCGTAGGTGGATGAGCGTAGAGAATGCTCTTGCGAAGCATTAGGTAATAGTTTTATGTGATTCAGGTTACAATTTAATTACACGTGTTTTATGATAATGCCTGTAATAAAATATTCATATGTGTTCATAATTTTATAGTAGACGCCTCCAGTGAAGCATCAACCACCCTTGCAACAGCAGCCTCCACCATTTCAAGAGAAATCTTCCCAGCGTCAACTGACCCAAGAGGAGTAAAGTGCCCTTCAAAACGAGCTGACACAGTTGTATACACAGTGGGGGTTAGTTCCTCCACAGTATAACAACCAACATTACGAGTCGACGCCTATAGCACCAAGTCTCGATGCAGGTGGAGGCCTTCGTACAGATGGATCAAGCTCGTCACGTTCGAGGTTACTATCACATTTTTTGTCTAGACGGTGTTCCCAGAGCCGTGACGGTGTGGCTGGTTCCACACTACCTGTGCAGTAGTCGACACACATTGCTCAGCAGGCGTCAGCCAGTTACATGAGGCCTAGAGCTTATATTGGGGGGGGGGGGGAATTGTTTCACCCTTATATAACATATTTGCTGCTCATGACAGTGCCCCCCAATCAGCAGTTTATGTCAACATGGATCACGACCTTGGCTTAGGATTAAGGTCATTGTACAATGAATTTTTAAATATGTCGGCCGATCCTATAAGGAACCCATATCGAGATACTCGTGTTGATTACACGAACCAATGTGGTACTCAACTAGACTTCTCAAAATTATTGGATGAGTTCTGCATTCCAGACAAAGTTTGTGCTCAGTAGCCGGCTAACCCCACAAGATGTGGTCAACGTGAGACACGCGAAACTACATGTGAGACAAGAAGCCATCTCCTACAAGGTGGATATGAAGGTGGACATGGACATGGACGTGGCCGTAGGCCTGAGTAAACCTAAAATGTACATAGCATGTATTTTTAACATTATGTTTCTTAATAGTTATTTGTATGAAAAGTTATGTGTAAATAGATAAACTATTAATTTACATTACTTAATCATTTACTATTTTAATTAATGTCTAAATTAACTCCTAAATTACACAAATAAGTACTATTCATGGCTAAGTAATAAAAATTAATAGTTACAAATTTCAAATTACAAAATATTTGTTACAACACAATATCATGATTTTACAAAATTTATTTAAAGTTACTAGAAAACCTAATTACAATAAGACAAATCTTTGGGGTTAAAGCCTATGAAAAATAAGAAAAACACAACAAAACTCGTGCAATAGTCCATTCGGGGCGCCTAGCTCATTAGTCCAATGGGTCTTTCTTCATGCAAAGCAGCGCTTACGCTCTCTCATAGGGCGCCTAGGTGCCCTAGTCCCTAGTCCATGTACTGAAGTTTGTCATTTTGGGCGCCTAGGCCTTCTCCTTAGGTGCCTAGGCGCTTTACTCCTTGGATTTGGTCTAAAAATCTTCTTTTTAGCATCAAATTGCATCAATCTTTTACCAAACTTGCACCTATTTATTAAATTATCATTTCCTACACCATAGACACAACATCAATCAAATAAAATCCTTAAATTACTTAAAAATCAACTATATACTAAGTGAACAATACCCAAATCATGGATATAAAATTAATTCATCAATAGCCAGCGCAACGTTGTAATTTGAACTTCTCTGTATTCTCATTCAATCAACATTACACTATGTATTTAGGGAGAGTCATGCAGCATATGGTCTAACATATACTAAAAATCACTATCTAACATTCAATAATGCCCATACATTCGAAAAATGTCTCTGATTGTATATGGCAACACCATTTTTACAACATGTTAATCGTTAATATGATAATAAAATTTTGTCAAAATAACATTTTATTAAATCACATGTAATTTTCATATGTTAACAATTATTCTAAATATAACATTTATTCATTAAATATCATATGAAATATTTTATTAAAAAATTAAATTATATATTGTAATTGCATAGAAGTAACAAAAATGACGAACTAGAAATAAATTTATAGATGATCTGTCATTTTGTTAGGACAATTTCTCATGTTATGTCATTCTATGCAACAAAAGTTGCATATATTATCGGTGCAACGGCAGTCCATTTCATTTTATATGTGAGTTGAACGAGGATGACATTTTTTCTTCAGTATTGTAGGGTTGAATAGAACTTTCAGTTCGTCATTTGGAAGCTAATATTTTTCTCTTCTAATTAGGTTAAACGTTCTCCGATAAGCATCTACCATTGATTGAATAAATTAGACGGGATCAATATATGTCCACTCACTTAAGGCAATAGTTGTGCATGTAGCCATTGCATGAGAGTATGGAAAATGAAGGGTTTGAAACTCTCCGCAAGCACATTTATTCTCAAAAAGATTTAAAGGAAATTTGCGTCCATCTCTTATTGTGAATGGGTCATAGATTTATTCAATTTCAAAAAATCCTTTTATCCCTATCAAAGGCAATTAACTTGTGTGTTGATTTTTTTCGCATTAATTTACATTCTGTGAATGACATCATCAGTTCAACGTTGCTCACTACTCATTTGTGTCTGAGCCTTTTCTCTTCTAGTTATAAATATTTCATTCATTCTATAATAGGTTGCTTGAACAAAAGATATAATGGGCAAGTTGTGAACTCCTTTTAAAATTTCGTTTATTGATTCAACTAAGTTTGTTGTCATTTGTCCATAATACTTTCCCTCAGTATCCCCATGTAACTCCACTTCGATGGATTAATATCTTAAATATATGACCACAATCGGTCTTCTTGGCATTCGATTTGTATATACCAATTATATTTGAGTTTCTCAAATAGAGATGTTAGAATGATTCACATAAGAAGATGAAATTAACTAATTGAAAATTGACTAATTCATAACAAAACAACTTATAAAAATGAGTGATATTCTCACAAACTTTGTATATTTTTTACTTTAGGGATTTGTTCTTGAAAGTGTTGTTTCAATTGCTGATAACATAATGCAAGCAAAAAAAATTGTCAGCTCATGGTGGACGTCATTTCAATCATTCATCTTTAATAGAAGACAATATACTAATATGACGATCTGAAATCAATGTAAGATTCTGGATATCTCGTGCAACGTGTTTTCGAAGTAACCTTATAAATCATGTCTATGCATGTTTGACTTCTCCTTCAACAATAACATATGCAAGTGACAACGATTGATGATTATCATCTTGTGTTGTGTCGATCAACAATGTACCACGATACTTTATGTATAAGAATGTATCATCGATTTGAATAATTGACTTGCAGAAAAGTAGAACTTTGACGCATGCCTTGAAGATCCAGAAGACAAACTTAAACATTTTAGTCTCCTCTTTAACGTGACTCATAATGCAATAATCATCAAAACACTATTCGACCACAGTTCCTATTGTCACGGCTTTCATTGCAACCATTCATTTAGACAATTATATGTAATTTTTTTTTTCAACTATTAAATACTTTTGCAATTACCTTTTGTTTTGTGCGTCATGTTTTATTAAAAGATATTTGGTACAAGAATTCATTTTTTATCGGCTCATGTATGAGTTTTATGAAAATATATGACTTTTCACCAATCATTCCATAAATGATGGATGCAATCACATTATCATCTAGCTTATTGTTATCTTATGTCAAAATAAGATATGTGCAAGTATGGAAACTATTGTATTTTTTGATCTCCCATAATTTATTCTTGCTCTTTAAGCAAGCTCTGAGTCGCCAATTACACATGTTATTGTGATTCGGATATATCAAGCTCTATACTTGACGATATGACTCCTTTACTATAAATGTTTGATCCATGTGGAGAGAGTATTGTTTGACAACAAGTTACATCGCGTCTTTTGATTGAAATATTTGCCCAACATACAACTCTTGGCCTTTTTATCACTCTCTCCGAATACTCCTCCCACATCATCAACTATCTGAAAAACGTAATAATTGACGTTTAAATAATGACTTAGTGAAACACTATATTGCAATAGTTGTGCATTTTGTGATGTACTACAACCAATTTTATTACTAACGACAATATCAACATTTAAATCTAATAACTGCTCACCATTAAAGTCACTACTCTCCTCATATTCGTATTTATTAAAATATTCATTATAGTAACTTGTATAAATCAATGAATCAATAGGAAAGTTACCATGACTCATAACCCAGTCCTCATGACCATAACTATGTTTAGTTTCTTTTATGCTCTCTACTTGTATCATATTTGAACTCAACCACAGGTTACTGTAATCATAGCTATAAAAAAGTGATGGCGTACTGATTTGAGTAGAACTAGGATAAGAATGATAAATGACAAAAGTTGTAATATCTGGTTGATAATATCTTTCAAATTCTAAACCTCTTGACTATATGAGGAGAATAAATGAATAATTGAACTTGGGCCAGCTCTATCAACAGTTTCAGGTTGGCCCCCATTTCTACCAATCTTATCATCTTCAATGTCAATCTTCACATATATCTCAATTGAACCTAGAGTATTATGTTGAATATTACTCTTAAATATCATTTCAATATCGGCATCAGTTCCCAATAAAAATAAAATAAAAAATATGGATTGACTGATATCAAAAATTTATAAATCATCTTATGAACTATTTGATTTGCTGAATACACAATTTGGTGTGGATAAAATATTTTAACTTATTTAGTTCACATTTATTCTTTAAGTTCAATCGAATGGGGCTCAGACCCTAGTACATTACACCTTAAGCCACATCGTACATTCGATCATTAGAATATATTAAAATATATATTTTCGTCGTAAACAATTTATCCATATATTATTAGTATATAAACATTTCATATTTACCAATACATTTATTAATATTTGTATATTTCTAAAATATATTTAATATATAAACATTATCATATTTTTATAATAATTATTTTTATATTAAGTAATAATTTATTTATATATAATTACAATATTTTGTAATCATTTTTCATTAATACTCATAGACTTTACACATTATAATTGGTATTTAATATGAAAATAATTTAAAAATGAGATGTAAAGTGTATAAGTATTAATAAAAATTTAAAAATATGATGCTAATAAAGAATTAACAAATACTTTAACATTATTGTTCCAGAATCCAAAAAGTGCAATAACAAACAAAATTTCTTACTAACATAAACAATATATACATAACACAATAAATTTTTTTACATAACTTAAACTTTAAAAATCTCAAAGCATTAAACTACAATAACACAATTATTTTTAATAATATTTTAACATAAAATATATATTATACTACTGTATATAATGTAATACAAAATAGTAACATAAACGTATCTTTAGAAGTTCAAAATATTTAAATTTTAACCTCAATTACTACAAACTCACACAACACTTTCAACATTCATAAACTCGTACAACGCTTTCAAGCTTAGTAGTGTTTCTTTTTTGAATTACAATTGTTTCTTATAAAGAAGTCTGATGAATACTAACCAGCGTGCATTTCAAATTTTGATGAATACTAATCAACATGCATTTATCAATTGCGTTGCGAACGTATATATAGAAGTTTGAAGAGTGACAATACACAATCTCAAATGTCAAAAGACAATCAAAAGTGGAGACGGAAATCTAAAATGTATAAGCACAATATCAAAAATCAAGATGCAATATTAAATTAAATTTATTCTTATAAAATGTTAAAACTTGACATAAAAAATGTAATAATAATAAAAAAGGTGTCTTTTAAGTAGGTGTTTAAATAAAAAATTATCAAAAAAGTATTTAATATTATATAATTATTTTATTTATATATATAATTATTATATTTAAATATAAATAAAATAATCACATAATACAAAAATATTTTTGTTATTCTATACTGACATATTGCATACACCTAACACATTTTTTAAACATCTCGCAATAACAAATTTTTAAATTTTTTAAAAAATACACCACTAAGTTTTGGTTTTTTTTTTTTTTTTCAAACACGGAGTTGCTGATATGCTGTCCCTGCTAGCTTCTGGATTTGACACTATTACAGTTTCCAAAAGATCTGTACCGTTTGATCTTCTCTAAATGGTCCCGTTGAAATTAATCACTGTTACATCTATTCGGGCGCATGCATGACATGTGCATTATTGATGTACACAGCAAAACTCAATTTGAGTGTATTGGTTAAATGAAAAAAGAAATATTTTAAAATTGAAGCGGCGTCGTACCTCTTGGCTTCATAAAAGTCCACCCCCGTTCACTTTTGGTATATAGTGACAAAAGCATATCCCTCTCCTTGGATCCCCCTACTAACCGTGGTCAATTCCAAACTTAACCATAGTTACTTTATCACCGACTTAAATCTGCCATGTGTCCCCATCGAACGGCCAGAATTAATCTTCCAAAGATAATAGAAGCACGGACCACTATATATACACCTCCTCGTCCTCCCAAACCCCTAAGCCATTCTCCTCTTCTTTACTTGATCAGTATCTGAAATCAAATCCCTAATCTGCTAGAATGGCAAACCCTAAGGTCTACTTCGATATGGCGATCGGAGGCCAACCAGCTGGCCGTATCGTCATGGAGCTTTTCGCCGACACCACCCCAAGGACCGCCGAGAACTTCCGTGCCCTCTGCACCGGTGAGAAGGGAGTCGGTCGCAGCGGCAAGCCCCTTCACTACAAGGGCTCCGCCTTCCACCGTGTGATCCCCAACTTCATGTGCCAGGGTGGTGACTTCACAGCCGGAAACGGCACGGGCGGCGAGTCGATCTACGGCAACAAGTTCGCCGATGAGAACTTCATCAAGAAGCACACCGGTCCCGGTATCCTCTCCATGGCCAATGCTGGTCCTGGAACCAACGGATCTCAGTTCTTCATCTGCACAGCCAAGACAGAGTGGCTCGATGGCAAGCACGTTGTGTTCGGTCAGGTCGTGGATGGCCTCAATATCGTGAAGGAGATCGAGAAGGTTGGGTCAAGCTCCGGCAAGACCTCGAGGCCGGTGGTGGTTGCTGACTGTGGTCAACTCTCTTAGATGATTGTGACCCTAACTCTCTGGTGGCTCTGATCTAGACCATTGTGTCTTCTATCCGATGTCTCTTTTCTTTTTGAATTCAGTAGTCTTTTAGGGATTGTGGGGTATGTCGATGGTGCTTTGATCATATGGGACCTTCTTATCTTCTTCCTTTTTTTTTTTTTTTTTTTTTTTTTTTTNCTTTTTTTTTTTTTTTCTATTTTTATGTTAGTTTGTGGTTCCGAGACTGTGTCTATGATAAATCCGATGAGCTACCTTAAATAAATTAGGATTATTGACATAATCCATATTTTCGATCTCCAATTTTATCTAATTTCTGTGTATGAGATGAGCATGATCTTATAAATTTCTGTTTTGTCATGCGCATTTGGTGATTATTGACTGAAACAGGATATAGCTATGGGCCTGGTGAAAAGGGGAAGATAGTGAGGGCGACTGGGATTGAAAGATTCAGAGAACCAAACTTCACAATGAAAATGTAAATAACGATGTGGATGATACTTCAAATTTGTCAAAAAACTTAAAAGACTTTTTATTATCCAATTTGATTTAATGGGTGATGAAGTGAATTTTTAAAATTTTTGTTTTTTGTGGCACTAATTTCTAAAATGTTGATATTCATTATGTCCGACCTCGATGGTGACGACACGTGCTAGTGTTTGGTTATAATAGATTTGGACTGTAGAAGAAGTAGCATCCATCCAAATATGGTCTAGAAAGTAGCCAAATAGAAAAATCTTGGGAGGTATGTGGCGCCCTACCATCGCAGGATGCTAGTGCCCTTAATCTTTTGCGTCTGAAGGTTAAACTCTTATCTATATAATCATACGATATAATTTAGTGTCAAGAAAAAAATCGGAATAAAGCTTTTTCTTTTTGGTTTCTCCTAATGAGTAATGAAATAGGAATAAAGCTTGTTTGCTATTGTAATGGTAAAGTTCATCATTGTCCCATCAATTTTTTTGAAAGCCCGCGGCGGGCATCAGATCCCTCTTTCTCTCTCTCTCTTGAATGGTTGAAGGTGGCGTTAAGTTTCCGTTCATGCCCATGAGGCCATGACCCATTCTCCTTGTTATTGGTCCTAAAAGCCCCATGGGCTGCGCTCAAAATTGAGATTTGCTAGGTATCGTCTTTGTTATATTGTACAAATATATATATGATTTTCTTTAATTTAAAAAGAGCTCATTTATCACCTTCAATTATAGATTATGTGTAATTTATTTTTAAAACTATAAAAAATATAAAGAATTCATCTTAATTATTAAAATGTGTAACAAAAATTCATGATCTCTAAATGACTATCTAAAAATAGATGACAAAATGTTACGTGTCATTCATATAAAAGAAAAATAAAAGTGATATGTGATATTTTTTACCTATTTTTTAACGAGGGTTTGAGAATTTAAGATTTTTTTTACATGCCGTTAAAAGGATTTGACTTTTTCCTTCTAAAAAAGGTTGGGGCCTGTTTGAAATCTGTTTTTAAAAATAGTTTTTTGTTTTTGAAAACAATAAAACAAAAAAACTTGTTTGGTAAAACTGTTTTTAAAAATTTTCTCTCACAAAACTGTTTTAAAAACAAGAAAACAAGAACAAGAAATAGCTGTTTTCAAAAACTTTTTAAAAACAAAAAAACCAAAACACTTTCAAACACACCCTTGGTCTATATGTGTTTTTTTTGCTTGTACGAGTGTATTTTTTTCTGGTTCAATTTTACCAGTGTCGTATGTTACAATTAAGGAAGGGAAGACATAGGAACCTTCCTGCGAACTTTAGATGGCATACTGTAGTAGTAGATTATGGAGTAAACATCTGTTTTGGTACTTGAAAAATGATCAAATATTTTAAGTTTTAGTTTGATCTTGGAAAAATGTCTGGTATTAATTGAATGATAGACCCAGAAAATTGTACGTTACTTATCGTCCAGCTTAGCCTGAGTTGTTGTTACTGGTAATACCACGTGAAATGTCTACTTCCTGCAACGCCATGATAGCATTCATTGTCCTAATAATGTTTTCACCGGCAAAAGTAAAACAATTGTTATTTTCTTTACTATCAACTTGCTATGAATAAGACGAGGGTTATCCTATCTATTTTTTGGGAGGTGTAGTACTACATTTATTTTTCGGAGTTTTCTTAGATATTTTTAATATTTATGTAGTATGTTATATTACATAGGAATAATTAATAAATAAATAACACCTGTACAAGTTAATTATTTTTAAATTTTTTTAAAAAATTAAATAAATTATATTTTATATCTAATAAAATATAAAAATTATATATGTTTGCCACGTCAGTGTAATATGACATATTCATGTAGTATCATAGAATCCCTGTTATTCTTTTTGGGTGAAATCTAGTGATACTTATAATATAATTTTATTGATGTTGTAAATATTTTTAAAAATTGAGTTATTTAATATGTGTCAAAATATATAATTTTTTTTTTTTTTATAATTGGTGCATAAGTATAAATTATAAAATTGAGTCACCTATCAACATGTTATGAATAAATAAGTATTTTTTTGTTTCATGACAGTAAAAAAATTTGAACATTTAACCTCTTGTATACTACTCAAATTTTTTACCACTAGACTATACATAATGGCTTAATAAGTACTTTAAAATTGAAGGTGCATAATTTATTTTTGAGAAATTTTAAAAGTTTCAAAAAATATTATTAAGTTTTAAGTACAATGATTTTTTATTTGATTTCTTAAATATTATGTAAAATGTCTATTTTTTTTTTTTTATGTTATGTGATTATTTTATTTATTTAAGGAAGTTTCTTAAATATTTTGGTATTTATGTAATATATCATATTATATGAGAATAATTAATATGTAAATAATATGTGTACAAGTTAATTATTTTTAAGTTTGTTTGAGAAAATAAAATAAATTATATTTATATCTAATAAAATATAAAAATTACGTATACTTGTTATATTAATGTAGTATGATATACTTATGTGATATTATAAAATTTTCATTTTTTTAAATATGATAATCATATATATTAAACATAATAAATTATAAAAATAATTTAAATATTTTAAAAAAATCAAATTAAAAAACTATTTTTTCAATAAAAAAAATTAAAAGACTGTTTTGTACATTTCACTTAGCGCCTGCCTACCATATTTCGGATTCGGGATTGGGGCCCTTCTGCGAATTTCAAGTTGACGACAAGCTGGCAAACCGGTGACATGTACACACTTGCCACGCCCAACACAACCAATAATTAAGTGACACGTTTCAACATGGATTAGCATATTCTACTAGTATTAGTATGGATCAACGATGTGATCAAGATGGGTATATCTCAGGTGGAATTGTCGCGAAGCGGACGATCACTCCCTTGCCGACGGGAAACTTCCGACGAGATAACGACGAACTCATGTACACAGTTACGTCTCTCAAGGGTTTTATTCACTTTTACAGAACCTCGCTCTCTCTTGCGGTCCAGTGCTCGTGACTCGTGAGTCGTGGCGTTGCAGGGAGAGCATCAGGGTCAACTCTGTGTGGCCCCTCAATTCCTTTCTGGAGAAAATTCGATATTTTTTTGGCGGGAAATCAGAGTCATCACTAATACCTATTGGAGACGGTCTCAAGAGAAATGGGAGTTTCGGAGAATACCAAGGGATTGATACTTGCGGTGGCATCTAGTGTATTCATAGGTGCAAGCTTCATCTTGAAGAAGAAGGGTCTTAAGCGAGCTGGTGCCAATGGCACTCGTGCAGGTCAGCCTCCCCAATATTCTTCATCACTTTCTTTTTAATCATTCAAATGTTTCAGGTGCATTATGGTTCTCTGATTTTTCTTGATGGCAAGTTTCCTTTTTTCTTTCTTTTTTCTTTTTCCATGGATGTCGAGTTGGTTGAATTTTCATTTTTCGGCAAAAAAACAAGATTTGTGAGAAAATTTATCGACAGTTTATAGGAGGATACGCGATTCCATACTGTAATGGTTTGATTTCCAGTAAGGAGTTGACCTTTGTGCTTTTGGAAATACTCAGTTTTCGAATCGGTTGTATTCTGGGGAAGGATGTGAGTAAGGTGTGGTGTTTCTGTTTACTTTTGAATCCATAGGAATTATGGAAATATGTTAAGATGAATTGGGGTGTAATTTGATGGGCATACATCTGATAGAGATCTGATCAATCCAATTTTAATATTTTGATTGAACAAACAATAATAATAAATTGCATCCTTTTGTTGACTGGGAACTTAGCATTTGCCATTAAGCTTGATTGATATCTTTATCCATGGATGATGTCATATTGTTTGAATGAACAATTGATGATAAATATACAGACTTGTTTCAGCATGAAGTAATTGCACTTTGCTTCAAACTTCAAAGCTAAACCTTAGGTTACTCATTGTTGTGTAATGTTGCGCTTATGAATTATGAAGTCTGTCTACGTATCAAAGGTTGAATTGAACCTTGGGGCAAAGGACAGACAGTGGCGCACAATTTCTCTAAAATCTGATCTATTATAAGATGTTGGATTTCTATTCCAAATGCATTTCTAATAATCACTTTTTATTTTTTTAGGGGTGTTGTATTTTAGATTAGATTTAAGTAGTAAAAAGTTATAACAAGTTTGAGTTGAACATATAATAATGTTAACAAACCTGTTACTATTTTTCAGGTAATATGTAACTTTTTAGTGGATCTCTAAGCTGTTTGCTTTGTCATTATTACTTATTATGCCTTGTAGCTTCTGATTGAAATTTACATGTTGAAATTGGACAGGAGTTGGCGGTTATACTTATCTACTGGAGCCACTCTGGTGGGCTGGCATGGTGACAAGTAAGTTTTGGAAGTTGCTCTCTCTCTCTCTCTCTCTTTCTCTATATGTCTATCTATCTAGTAATGTACTTGAAATAAGACTTAAATGGATCTTGAAACTATTTGGTTTACAGTGATCACTGGGGAGGTTGCAAACTTTGTGGCTTATATCTATGCTCCAGCTGTTCTGGTTACTCCCCTTGGTGCACTGAGCATTATAGTTAGGTAAATATATATGTATCTGAGCTTCTAGTATGTGCTAATTCTGCAAGTGTTGGAATGTTATGATTTAATTTTAGAACTGACATATTTGATATATATTGTCAGTTCTGTTTTGGCTCACTTCTTGTTGAAGGAAAAGCTTCAGAAGATGGGGGTTTTGGGATGTGTATCCTGCATTGTGGGATCAGTTGTTATTGTCATCCATGCACCTCAAGAGCATACCCCAAATTCTGTTCAAGAAATATGGGATCTCGCCACTCAACCAGGTTTTAGATTTCAACCCTTATTTGTACTTGACTTGTAAACTATACAAATTTTCCAGTCTGCTAATAGGTGTTCTTTTTCTTTTTTCTTCAACAGCATTTTTAATTTATGTTGTAGCAACAGTTTCAATAGTCTTGGCTTTGATTTTGCACTTTGAACCTCGCTATGGACAAACGAATATGCTAGTCTACTTGGGAATTTGTTCATTAATGGGCTCACTTACGGTAATCATTTTTGTAACAATCACCTGGTTGGAACTTTGACGATTCATATTTGATGTTGTAATGCATGAATTAACTTTTCAATGTGAAATTTGTGAACCTATTTAGGTCGTGAGCATAAAGGCAATTGGAATTGCAATAAAGCTTACACTTGATGGAATAAGTCAAATAGCTTATCCTCAGACTTGGTTTTTTCTTACAGTAGCAGCTATATGCGTCATTACACAGTTGAATTACCTCAACAAGGTGAGTGTGGAATTATCAAATTTAGCCTGATGCGACTTTAATTGAAACTTTAAATTGCTGGTCGTAAATGTTTTGAAGGAAAATTTCACAAATTTGGCTCTTCATAGCTTCCATGCTTTAAAATTATTCATTCTGGTATGGTGATATGGGGCAAACCTTTTCAAATCTGATATTTTTCTTATGAGTAGAAATGTTTTAATTTGGAGGTGGGAAAAATATCTGAACTGAGCTAAAATCCTAGTCTTCTGATCTTAAGAACTTGATGAAAAGAGCAGAAACTTTTTTCTTTTTGTTATGAGACTAATCTGAATCTGCCTTATACATCCTTAGAAGTCTCCTGATGCATGGGATAGAAGCTGTAATAAAAAAACCAACCCTAACCAACTTTATTGAGAGGTCTAGTCATGTTTTCTCATGTTCTTTTAATTATCTTGAGAAAATTAGTGCTATCCAACTTTATTGTTACCCTGTCCAATGATTTTTTCCAACTTTATGTTTCAGGCACTGGATACATTCAATGCAGCAATTGTTTCTCCTGTATATTATGCCATGTTCACCACTCTGACTATCATTGCTAGTGCTATAATGTTTAAGGTATGACAATAGATCCATATTCTTGAATTTCTTTGAGGCGGTATCAAATTTTTTTTTGTTGAACACTACAATATAAACAAGCTTCACCTTTTAATTTCTTCAATTTCTCATGCAGGATTGGTCTGGTCAGGATGTCAGCAGCATAGCCTCTGAGATATGTGGATTCATCACTGTTCTTTCGGGAACAATCATATTGCATGCGACGAGGGAGCAGGAACAAGCTAATATGCAAGGTAGATTACTTTAGTCAGATGCTTGGCAACTATCCATTTGTTTACTAATACACTCATAGACTATCTTAGCGCCTGGGTGGTTTGTCTATTGGAAGTAAACCTGATCCTCTAATGTTAAGTTCTATATTTGGTACAGGGACCTTGACATGGTACATTGGTGATAATTCAACGAAGGGGCTTGACAATGAACATCTGATCGTCATACATGGTTCAGATTATCTTGAACATTGACTTTTTCTTTATGGTTGATGTTAGAGAACATGTTCAGCAATGAAGCAACAGCATCAGCCTGCCCAGGATCAAGAAGTAGCACTTTGGCAGTGTGGATTGCTTGGCAATGATCCTTGGACATAGATTGGGTGCATACTGTGGCGCTATAGTGTTCTGACCATTTCTCTTTGGGCTGTTTGCAGTTTGCACGAGCAGCTATTCATAGGAACCGCCTCAAAGGTTGTTCCATACACTAATCTTGATTCAATGTGATGAATCACATTTTAAACTGGAACGGGGCTTACTGTGGCATTGCAATGCCCATGAGCTTTGGAGTGATCTCAGGGTATAGTTTATCATCCATTACAGCCAGTGTAATTTTTTTGCATAAAATGGTAAGATGACAACCATTGTTTGTGTACATATCGGTGCTGTTCTTTTCTTTCTCATTCAATTACCAGATTCTATTGATTCTTTCCTTGATTATAGTGAATGCTGATCCGGTGTTTTTGTTTAAAATTTTGAATGCTGATCGTAAACGATGGAGCAAAGATATTTTCTATTATCCTCCTTAAAAGCTTTGATCTTAACACTTAGTAGCAGTCGTGGTTTAGTTTTTGTGTGATTTGTATTTTCATCCTTTTCATTTTTAAGAAAAAAGAGAGGCTGATTGACTCAAATATTACAGTTTTATAACTTATTTATACATTTATAATAGTTTATGATGTATTGAGTTGTTTTTTTTAATTGTTGTTGCTGTTGCTTGTGCTATGTGAACACGTTATCCTTGTTTGAAACTAATCTATATTCTCTTTGTTATTTTGTGTCAAATTAATGGTCAAAATTTGACATTATGGCATCACTATTTAGTATTTCTAAAAAATTATAATATGTGGACACGCCATGTATCAGATGGCTTGTTTGGTGGGGATACGACGGCTGACACACGGCGTGTCTGGTAGAATCTACTCAGTAGAAATATTTTTTTTAAATTTTTTTTTATTTTTTTTAAAATATAATGTCAAGGTAAATAAGTTTAAAATTATTATAAATATGTAAATAAGTTATAAAATTATAATATTAGCGTCAATGTTCAAAGAATAAAATTGAGCCATTGTAAATGATGTTGCTATGTAGCCTATGTGCAGAGTTGTGAGTTTAGAGTACTTTTGCATAGCATCTATCTTTTTTTCACTGGCTATGGTTTATAATTCTCTACATTCCTGCTTTCATTTGAAGCGAATTGGTGAATATTTTGATCGGTATCTTTTACAAGCTTTTCATCTTCACTTCACAGGCTGAAAGAGACCCTGATTAGCATATCCCTTGAAGAATTGGAAATAGC
Organism: Cercis canadensis; assembly: GCA_003255065.1. Taxonomy (NCBI): domain Eukaryota; kingdom Viridiplantae; phylum Streptophyta; class Magnoliopsida; order Fabales; family Fabaceae; genus Cercis; species Cercis canadensis. Next base: position 277,143 of record QAOA01007611.1, on the reverse strand, counting down.
GTGTCACTTGAGAACCAATATGGCCAAAGCTTAACATTCTCTCATCTATTCCTTTTCTTTTCTTTCGAAAGTTTACTTAATAATTGGTCTTATCAAGTGTTATATATATATATATATACAACTTCATATGGCTGAGAAACAAAACAGCAAGCGTTGATCAATTTGTTAACCATTGGCATGAGACAAATTGGGAAAACTGAGATATAAAGCCTTCAATGAACAGATTTGTGGGGGTCATTTCCTTATCAAGAGAAGGGATATCAAGGTATTTGAGATTTACATGGACTATTTCAAAAAAAAAAAATAACTAATATATATATAGGGAGTTGTTATTTTCATACCCAATTTTATTAATGTCATATTTTAATTAATGTCTAAATATAATATAAATTAATTTACTCTCATTTAATATAAAAAATTCTTAATTAATTATAACAATTTTTATTTAATATAATTTTTTTTTAGTTTTTATATTGATTGAGAATAATTTAGTCTATATTATATTTAGATATTAAATAAGGTGTGTCATTAATAAAATAAAGTGTAAAAATAACAACTATATATATATATAAAAGAAACCAATTTTATTAATGTCTAAATATAATATAAACTAATTTACTCTCATTTAATATAAAAAATTCTTAATTAATTATAACAATTTTTATTTAATATAATTTTTTTTTAGTTTTTATATTGATTGAGAATAATTTAGTCTATATTATATTTAGATATTAAATAAGGTGTGTCATTAATAAAATAAAGTGTAAAAATAACAACTATATATATATATAAAAGAAACCAATTTTATTAATGTCTAAATATAATATAAACTAATTTACTCTCATTTAATATAAAAAATTCTTAATTAATTATAACAATTTTTATTTAATATAATTTTTTTTTTTAGTTTTTATATTGATTAAGAATAATTTAGTCTATATTATATTTAGATATTAAATAAGGTGTGTCATTAATAAAATAAAGTGTAAAAATAACAACTATATACATATAAAAGAAAAAGAGTAAATTTATATTTGTATCCTTAAAAGATTTAAGATTTAACAAAATAGTCATTGAAAGAACACTAATTATAAAATAACCCTCGAAACAATTTATATGCGTAACAAAATAGTTATTAAAAGATTCAAAATTTAACAAATATTATACTATTTTATTATGTATATTAGTTCTTTCGAGGACTATTTTATTAAATTTTAAATCTTTTAAGGTTGTAAATATATGAGAAAAAAAATAACTTTTTATTTTTACATTTGGTAGTTGAGAGAATGTTAAGATGGCGGGGGGATCACAACTTGCACCTAGAGTCAAATATGGAGTAAACTGCATAACATAAAAGAGTCTTTCACTCTTTCTATTAAGGTATCAGCAAGGAAAAAAAAGAAAAAAAATCCTTTTCTGATAAGGCAAACCATCTAAACCAATCAGGACCGTCCATCGTCATAACCTGGCACCAAGAGTCACTTGGCTTCACCCTCAACCGTCGGATCAGAAGTATTTCCCAGGTATATATTTGGCACCCGCGCCTGTTTTCGCTGCAAAGAAACGCAACCTTTGAGAGAAGAGCGAACTGAGTGTTTTCAGGGAGACGCAAGAGCGAGAAACCATGGCGGCTACTGCATCTGCCTGGGCTAAACCCGGCGCATGGGCTCTGGATTCCGAAGAACACGAAGCCGAGCTCCTTCAACAGACAGAGAAGGATGAGAGTGTCGTTTCAACCCAGCCGCTCGCCGAGTTTCCTTCCCTTGCCGTTGCCGCTGCCACCAAACCCAAGAAGAAGAAAGGCCAGACCGTCTCCTTGGCCGAGTTCACCACCTATGGAGGCCCGAAACCGTCGCAGTCCAGCCCATCCGGCGCCCTGAAGCATGAAGATCTCATGATGCTGCCAACGGGTCCACGCCAGCGAACTGCCGAGGAACTTGAGCGCGAACGGAGTCGTGGTTTTAGGACCTATGACCGCCCCAATAGGCATTCCGGCGGCGATGAGTCATCCAATTCTAGGTGGGGTTCTTCTAGGGTTTCTGATGAATCAGGGAGAGGCAGTTCGTTTGGTAGGGATTCGAGTCGTGAGATGGCACCTTCGCGAGCTGATGAAATAGATGATTGGGCTGCTGCGAAGAAATCGACCAGTGGTGACGGATTTGTGAGGGGTGAGAGGAGGGAAAGAGGAAGTTTTTTCGATTCGCAATCGAAAGCCGATGAATCGGATAGTTGGGTGTCCAATAAGAGCTTTGTGCCATCAGAGGGAAGGAGGTTTGGTACTAACGGTGGTGGATTTGAAAGAGAGAGGAAAGTTGGATTTGGGTCAAGCGGTGGTGCAGATTCGGATAATTGGAACAAGAAGAAGGGGGAATTGAGCAGTGGCAGTGAGAGAAGTGAGAGAAGTGAGACTGCGAGTGGAAGACCGAGACTTGTTTTGCAACCTCGATCACTGTCTGTGAGTAATGGAAACCAGGAGGGTTCTGGGAATGTGGCGAAGCCTAAGGGTCCAAATCCCTTCGGAGAGGCAAGGCCAAGGGAGGAGGTTTTGGCTGAGAAAGGGCAGGATTGGAAGAAGATTGATGAGCAGCTTGAGACGGTGAAGATAAAAGAGCCAGTGGAGAAAAGGGATAGCTTTGGCAAGAGGGGTTTCGGGCCTGGCAATGGACGTTCTAGTTTGCCAGATGCTGAGACTGAGAGGAGTTGGAGGAAGGCCGAATCTGATGATTCTCGTCCTCAAAGGTTTGTCAATGATCAGAATAGGGACCAAACTAAGTACTTTTATTTACATATTATATGTTCTTGATTGTCTTTTTTAGTTGCTTATTTCATGATATATGCTTCCTAGCCTTCCTTTACGTTAATTATAATATTTGGGATTGTTTTGGGTACATTTTGATCCTGTAGGCCTTTTTATGGTATTGATAAAATAACTTATTAGTTGCCACTAGAGGAATAGGAAAAAAAGCGGTAAGAACAGTTAGTTGTTGTCATATGATGTACTTGCAATGTTTCTTTGCAGTGTCTAATTTGTCGATACACTTTTGGCTTGTCTTCTAAATTTTGTCCTCATAAGTTTTGGTACTACTCTATATGTGACGCAGAAGGCTTTTGTCCTAGCAGTTCCAACCATTAAGCTACTATTGTGCTTATAAGTAGCATCCGTGAGAAGTCACTGCTATGATTCTTCTAATTGCAATTTGTGTGGGTAGGATGTTTTCGTAGTGATGTCTTCAAATATTCTTGCATCAAATAATTTTTGAGTTTTCACCCTGTTACTGATTCATTCTGCCCATATTGCTGTATTGACATGAGCACGTTTTGAACCCTAGCTTAGTTTTCGGCTATGTCTGATTTCACGCCCTTGTCTTGTTACCACTGGCTTAAAGATTTCTTTGTTAAAATGTGTTCTTGGTCTTACTATGTTGCCTATTTCTATTTGTTACTTAAGAAGTTATTAGTTCTGTTTTCTTCCTAGGACCGCAAAGTTGTTAGGTGTTTGGTGATTACTTAACCTGATATATGGTCCTAAGAAGATCCTAGGTCTTGGGGAAGTTTCCATTTATGTTGCTTTTACTGATATGGTGTTCCTTTAGAACTAGTTCTAACGCTGTTAATTTGTTCACTTTCCAATGCAGTGCTGAGAAAGTGGAAAACGAGGAAGTGGAGAACGGACATACTGAAGAAAACTGAAGAGTTGTGAATTATTTTGGCCCTGCATATTGATTGAAGAGTTGGAAAGAAACATTGCCTATCGGACTTTGTTCTTTTTAATTTAAGTTTTGCCATGACTTTTTCGAATGTTATTGTTATGAGACACGATACTGAAAGGGTTAAGGAAAATTTTGGTAGGTATCCTGGTAGCTTAGGTAGTCTTAGCTTTATGGTTTTGTTTGTAGCCAATTGTGGCAGTAATTTTTCCTTTTTTATCATCATTTATAATCTGTATAAGCTGTTAGTTGGTGGTGTCTGCCGATTTTGGTATTTATGTGCAACAATAATATTGATATGTCCATTAGAATGATCGGATTCTCAACCATTGCTGAGCCTCCCCCGGCCCCTTTCTCTCTTTTCTTTTGCTTTATTGATTTGGTATGCCATGTGAATAATGGCGCCATTCATTTGATAGGCTTGTCATGTACTCATGATCATTTGCCATGTGTTTGCTTGCCTATGTTAATGGCTAAGGTGAAGAACGGTTTGGAGTCTAGTGTAGTTGCTCATTCCTGCTATTGTTACTTGTAACGCCATTCATTTATGGCTAATTTTCAGTCTGTTGCAACTTGTTCAAGTCCGGTGTAGTTGGCTGAATCAAATGGTCTTGTGGCCGAGTCTGGGAGGATAGACCAAAATAGCAAATCAGTATGTTGGGTTTTCACATTTACAATATACTAGTACAACAAAGCAAAAGAGATGAATATATATATATAGTTTTCTCAATTGGTTTGTCATGTATTTTGAGTTGTTCCAGTTCGGTCCAATAGTCTTTTCATTCAGCAATTTTTATTTTTATTTTTGCATGAGCACTAATTTAGTTAAGAAAATTAGAAGTTGATGGGCTAAATTGAAAACTCATAACTTTTAATTTTTAACCTGTTCCGACTCTCCATATTGAATATTGAGAAGAAAGGCATACTTAACCGCAGTTGAGCAAAGAAGAGTGGTTTTCTGCTAGTAATTGTTACCTGACGTTCCGGTTGGGGCTTTAGTACATAATTTAAATACATTAAAAATGGCCTTTTTATTTTGTTATGCATATCCATTTCGTGACAAATTATTCTTATTAATGTTATATTCTTTTAAATATTTAAATATGATATAGATTAAATTATTCTTATTTAAAAATAATTTTTTTTAAAAAGAATATTACAATTAGTTAAATTTTAAAAACTTTTTGTTTTTAAACGAGGATAATTTAATCTATATTATATTTAGACATTAAAGAGAGTGTGACATTAACAAATTAGGGTGTGAAAATAACGATTTCTTATATTATATCTAATCTCACTTTACTTAACTATGCTTTGATGCCATCGTTTGTGTAGTCAGTGAAGAAAGCAAGTTCTAAGTGTTTAAGCCACAAGTAATCTAATAAAAAAAAAAAAATCAAAATAGGTGCAGCAATCTTGTTTCTTTGGAGAGCTCAAGCTGAAAAGGCCTTGTTTCTTTCTCTTGAAATAACCCCAATAGAGGCGAGAAAATAAATCCCTGATCTTGCATGTGCTGTGCGGTTGAAAAGGGAAGAAATTTGAACAAATGGATGCTTCCTAAAGCTGGATTCACACACGGAGCTTATTTTTCTTTGATAGTCTGCATTTTCATTAATGTTCCCTCTACTTTACCACCCAACTAATATCCGTACCGCCTACAGCTCCTACGTCTCCAACATTTGGATCAAAATAGTGATTTCAAGGTCTTAATCCTGACCATGACACTCTTCTACCTTCTTCAGCTCTATCATTTATCTGTTATTTTCATCATTATTTTTCTATATTACTCTTCTGTTCTTGCATTTTTTGATGCCTATGACCTTCATAGCAATGTGAATATGCCGTCCAAAATCAATTCTATATGTGGACTAATGCCATACTTCGTGGACATTTTGAGCAAATCAAACCCAACGCAAATCCTTGTGGGTGCACCATTGTTGTACTACATTGTCTGATTAAATAGTCCATGGCCGCCCAGACATAACAAAGCTTGAGATCTCTACAGTTGAATTGTTTAATTTCAGCAACCCTTTTACTGAAATTGTTTAAAGTTGCCGACTTTCAATCTAAAGTTGATGTGAATACTGAAAAGGACGCATTTATCACATTGAAAAATGGAGGTAGCGAAATCGCCCGCGCAGTGTTTGTTGTGTGGCGCCTAACAAAGTTGTAGAACTAGTGTGCTCAAATGGTTTGTTTGGCATATCAGTATTCCTCAATGAGCATTCAAAAATGTAGGGAAATGGGTTTGGCTGGCTGGTGACACTACCATTTCTCATCAATGGTTTTTGTACTGTTAAGTGAGGAACAATGCCTGTTTAATCTTTAAACTACGTTAAAACCCTTCAATTGTAAAGTCATCTACTAAGGATTGTGCTAATTAATGCTTATGCATCTAATTTTCATGGCATGGTACATCGTCTGTATCAGTGTTCTCATAATATTAAATGAAACCGTACTACTCTTCATTCCCATTGCAAAATTATTTTTTTATACCTCATTAATATTGACAGTTGAGAGTTGGAATATACGTCTCTCATTGCCCACTTACTTTTTCTCGCTTGCATTTAAGTGTTCATCACATTCTACTTGGTATTATACCAACTCATCTCTTTGTTGCTCTTGGCTTTTGCTCAGTGGTGTCTTTCAAAGTTCATGGACTTCCCGGCAAAGCTTTTCTTTGCAGCATTTCTCGTTCTTTCTGCCGCCATTCATGGAGCATACGCTGATGCTATGGTCACTGGCACCGTCTTCTGTGACCAATGCAAAGATGGCCAAAGATCACCTTTTGATTTTCCCGTTAATGGTGAGATCGTCCTTGACCTTTCTGTTCCTGTATTTTATTATTTTCTCTTCCTTTTGTGATCGGAATTTGAAACTAATATACTCCAATCATACAATAGATTTACATGTCCAAGTGATGCATTCAATAATATAAAAGCAACTGAATTGCATAATCAACTTGGGCTCTCTAATAGGTGCAGAATGCGTTTACGTAGTATTTGAAAATGGAATGAGTTCCAATTAGTAGCCATGAAGATGTTTCTTTCAAGCTTTTGAACCAAATGTTGTCTTCCTTCTCACAGGTGCAAAAGTAACTGTGTCCTGCGCTGACAGCAATGGGGAAATCACAATGTCAAGGGAAGAGACGACAAATTGGTTTGGAAGCTATGCACTGAGGTTTGATGGGACACCTGACCTGAATGGTTGTTATGCTCGCGTCTCAGGCAGTGGAGAGGGGTCAATGGGTTGTGGTCAAGCTGCTGGTCATGCCCAAAATCTTAGACTTATGTTTAGGATGTTTGACATGGAGATGTATGCTGTCGATCCTCTGCTTGCTCAGCCTGCTCAGCCTATGTCATACTGCCCAAAATCTTCTAACCCAGTGCCATCACCACCAAACTCTCCTAATCCAGTGCCATCACCACCACCAAATTCCCCTAACCCAGTGCCATCACCACCNTGGAGAGGGGTCAATGGGTTGTGGTCAAGCTGCTGGTCATGCCCAAAATCTTAGACTTATGTTTAGGATGTTTGACATGGAGATGTATGCTGTCGATCCTCTGCTTGCTCAGCCTGCTCAGCCTATGTCATACTGCCCAAAATCTTCTAACCCAGTGCCATCACCACCACCAAATTCCCCTAACCCAGTGCCATCACCACCAAACTCTCCTAATCCAGTGCCATCACCACCACCAAATTCCCCTAACCCAGGGCCATCACCACCAAACTCTCCTAATCCAGTGCCATCACCACCAACACCACCAAAGTCTCCTCCAGCTTTCACGCTACCACCATTGCCTCTGATGCCGCCTTTGCCTCCATTGCCACCACTACCGCCAACGATTTTTGCAGAAGCTTCAGCATGTCCACACGAGTAAGTTGATCACCAAGTCTAACCTTTACCTTTAGGCAGTGGTGCGAAATACCATCTTCTTTAAAAATTTTAGATTTGAAATTAATTCAATTTCCTGCATACATGACTGATAAGGCAAAGCTCAATCGTTGCTCTAACCTGCTCTGCCTATGCACTACTTGTGCTCGCAAGTTGGCCAATGAAGGCAAGACTCAACCACATATGCTGAGAATGCATGTGTATGAAAAGAATTCAGATTGGAAAAGTTACTGAGAATAGTTGAACCCTGAGTTTATATTTATTGATAGAAGAAAGTAATCAAACATGTGAATTGGTTCAACACTAGGGCCTTCACAGGAAGTATGCCTAAAAGAAGTTTCTTTATTTATTGTGTAGTACGAGTTCTCTGTTTTCTTACATTGAAAATATTGGTAAACAGGCAAGGCCTCATTAACTTCTGTCCTTAATGCTTTCTGAAGTGTTGTCAATTATATATATGACATAGTTTTACCCTTCTTTTAGATGCATATATAATGAAGTTGCAGAAAGCCATAATCACCGAAATTGTATTAAATGCTACCTTGTTATATATCGGCCTGGCCAAAATTAGGAGTAAATAAAACAGGGTAAATACAAGATGGTTTATGCTTTTCCAATTTTTCAGGAAGTGGACAATGCCAGAATACAGATGCTACTGGAGAGTGAACAGGGATACGAAGGTAGCAGTAGCTTTTGGAATGGTTGCGGCTAGGAGATATGGAACAGACATAACACTGTGGAATGGTCTGCAAGGGAGAGGAGACCCTTATAAGACTCTCCTAAGAGAAGGGATTACAGCACTTCTGAATTCCTACAACACCCTTCACTTCTCTTACCATCCAATTGCTGTAATCACACACATGAATATGGCATTGATGGGCTCCCCTAGGATTCTCCTCCTCACTGCTCTACGCTTCAAGAGAGCTAACTCTGGTGCTGGAAATGTCACCTGCAAATTCACCTCATGCAATTGATTTTAATTTATAACCCCCTTGGGTTATATAAAAATTCTACAACATTTAAAATATATTGAGATTTTGTGTTGTATAATATCTTCCTACAATAGCACTTCATATTGGAGGAGAGTATTTCTTTATTATAATTTATATCATTACTGTTCTTTAGCATAAATATATTACAATTTTACAGTAAGGTATTGCTCATTAGAGCCCATGTAATGTATTGCTGATTCCCATATAATTGGAATAAGATGTTTTTTTTTTTAATTTCTCTTTCTTGGATATTATGTTACTTTCCCCTTGTTTCCTAATACTCCTGGATTAAGTGCATTGTTAATTTTTAGGGCAAAATTATAGAAATAATGTCAAATAAAAAAAATATTTTAATGGGTTAATTTTAAAATTATTTATTAAAATGGATCTCTTTTAAATATTTTAATTATATAATATTAAATAAAATGAGATACGTTATTTTAGATATAGTATTTTTTTTAAAGATCCGCTAATTAAAAAAAGCTGCATCTACATATAGGAAATGAGTAACACATTGAAATGTATGCAATGGGTCTCTTAAGAACACGTTATATCGAACTAGGGACATGCTGAAGAGAAAGAGAAAGAAGAAGAGAATGAGAAAAGAGTTAAAAGGCTAAGATACAATCATACGCTGGAATTTCTTTGTTTGCTTTCTTGCTCTTATCTATCTTGTAAGTTGAGACAGCCTGCCACTTGTTGAATTCTTCTTACTTGATAAAAGGTTTTGGCTTTGAACTTCTTTTTTTCCCTCCCCTTTTAGCTCTTTCTCTTCAATGAGTCATCTCTTTCTCTCTTTGAATGATTCATCATGTCCTCAAGGGATCCGTTACATGCATTTTAGCATGTTATTGTTGATGCAGCCTTTTTGTACTAGGATTCGCTACTTTGATTTAATAAATTTTTAAGAAAAACGCTACATCTAAAATAATGTGTCTTATTTTATCTAACACTGTATAATTAAAATATTCAATAGATACTTATTTTAATAAATAATTTTAACAATAAATTATTTAAATATTTTTTTATTTAATATTATTTCTGTCATTTTGTCAATTTCTAGCCTTATATTACATAATAAGCCATATCTCTTAAACAGCTGGGTTTTAATCAGCACCAGATTGCCCCACTGGCCCCCCCACACCTTGTACTTAATTTAGTAGAGGTTTAACAAAAGGTTCAACAAGTCACGTTATTGTCAAGTCAATTTTGTGTTGGCAGCAGAGAATTGGAGATATCTTAAAAACAACAAAAAGTTGGTCCACCATAATAAAATATGAAATAAACTGTATTTTCTAATTCTTTGAATAATGGCAGTGTTACTGTAATGGTCCATTACACTGGCCCAGTCCATTTGAAGGCCCACTGGCACCAGCGGCCCAATGCACGGTAACCCGGAACACCTCGACCCGGTTCATCAATAAAGCTCCAGCGACCTGCCAGGTCAGAGTTTCCGTTTGCTATAAGTAGCCTTCCTCCCCCAAAGGTAACAGATGCAAAAACTCACTTCTGTAATCAATACTTTCAAGCTCGGATTATTACTGACTTGATTTTCGGAGACCAGAAATAAAGATCTGGCCCAAGTTGTGTTTCAGGTCAACCCAGATCATACCGACCTCTCTGGTCGTCCGACCTCCGAGACATACCCCAACCTGTAACTTAGGCATCGTCAATTACATTATTATTTTTTATAATCATACATGTACAACTACACATATATTTGTTAAATTTAGAATAGGTTAACTAGAGTTAATTAAATAAGAATCAAATATAGATGTATGTGTTTTGGTGTATAAAATTCGAGAAAAATTAACATGCAAGTAGCCTCAATTGAAATTTTTTGTTCTCTTTTTTGTGATGCTTTTTATACAAACTCATTAATTCAAAAACTTTTCTATCTTTTGAATTGGGAGTTTCAGCCAAAGTAGAAAAAAAAAAAACTTTCATACTTAAATATATAAATGAACAATCATAACCTTAAAAAGAAAAATGTTTCAATGAGATTACAACTTAGATGAAATTGTGACTGTAGATTATAAAATTCTATACTACTATAAAGAAAACTCTCTACTTGATCTTTTTCTATTAGTGTTTTAAAAAAAGGAGGTTTCTTAATATGTCCCACATTTTTCTACTTCTGAAGCATTTATAATTTCTTATTTTTCTTATTAGTATTTCTAGAAAATTATATAAAATACTACTAATAATAGGTTATTTTTGGCTATGAATATTATCAAAAACAAGCTTCAAAATAAGATGAAAAATAATTTTCTTGCTAATTCTATGATCACTTATATTAAGAGAAGAACTGCTGAAACATTTGATACAAAATTAATTATTGATTAATTTTATGATATGAAAGAACTTCGTGCTCAATTTTGATAAATATATGTATTTAATCTTTGAATCAATAATTTTTATTTATTATTATAAAAAATTTATTTTATCTTTGACCTCCCATTGAATTATTTATGGATCCGTCACTAGTTTTGATCAAGTTGAATGGGTGTAAGATATTCAAGATCCAACCGAAAATAGTGCTTTGGTTCGGGTTCAGTCTTTGTTTTTTTTTTGGGCCATATGGGTAAAAGCATCTTAATTTCTGGTCTTATATTACATAAGCTGTACCTATATGGTAAACAGGAAAAAGGCGTTGACGGGGAAGGCATGCGCTGTTAATTTTGTTCTCATCTATGGCTTGCTGTCCAAGTTTCCCGATGAAGATGAAAACTTCGCCAGGTAAAATTGAATTTTTCAGTTGTTTGTTCCATCATATAGTACCTCTACTTCTTTTGATATTTTTCTCTCAAGAGAAGGTTAAAACTCTAGTTCTAAAATTACTCTTTTATTTATTTATTTTGGCTATGTCCTTCAATGGTTCAATCAGTTCTGCAACGTTTGAACACAAAACTATTCTCACAAATTACATATGGGGATGTCAATCAAGCTGCTCCTCCTCCCTCTTATATACACTAGCGATTGGAAGTGTTTATAATAGGCGAAAAGATTTGGGATTGAATTACAATTTTATCTTTATAGGGTTTGAATTTTTTAAATATATATATTAGGTAAGGGTTATGCTACTACTATCTCTTAGAGGTGGTAGCGCTATACTTCTCTCAATTGGATAGGACTCAGTAAGACTTATAATATGATTTTAGTGTCATTACAAAGATCTCAAAAAATTAAGTCACACAGTGTGTGTTAGAATACACAATTCTTTATAAAATATAAAAACGGTAAGATATAAGAAAGCGTACCAAAAAGTAAACTTGAAAAAATTATTTCTTGATACGTTTTTTTATATTGTGTCGTTCTTATATTTTATAAGAAACTGTGTATTTTAGCACATGTTGAGTAACTTATTTTTTTGAGATCTTCATAATTACACTAAAATCACCAAGTGGATCTCACTCAAATCCACCAAACTGAAAGGGTGTAGTACTACCACTCCCTCTTGGGGTCGTAGCATAGTGCTCACTATATTAGAATTCTTTGATGGCATCGTAGCATAGTGCTCACCTAGAAGGTGAGGGCATCAACAATTAATGGCTCAACCACCAAAGCTAGACTAAGATGCCAGTAGTGAACAGACCATTATTCTTGCCCAAGCATATCAGAGTTGATTGGATAGTACAAAATCAAAATTTAATGTTTAATGTTTTATGTTCAAATGAATCAAGGTACCGACAGTGGCCGGCAAGGCAATTAATTTGTTCTGGAATATTCCTACCATGGCTAAGTCTTTAGCCCAAATACCACATAACTAATGCAAATTTTGTATTTTGCAAGAAGTAACTTCTGCTCATGCTTATGCCAGTTTTAAGACTCTGCTATGATTTTTTCTGCTCATGGTTTTCCAAGTGTAAGAATCTGCTATTAGTTTTATAAGCTTCTAGAGCTTCACCTGAAAAGGACTATCCAACTTCTGATCATCACGAAAGTGGGTTCCCTAATAATACTTAATTTACACTTGCAAGCAATATAAATATCACAAGTACCATGTGATGTTCATCAAAACTTGTACCAAAAAGAAAACAAGTAGAAGTTGAATTGGCTTGGATTCATGGCAAGCACATTGTCAGTGTTACCAAGATCAAGGATGTTACTGATTCTTTTAGTCATCATATTATCAGATGGGTGTTACTCCACAAGGGCTCAGAAGTTCTCAATCAAGGAAGCAAGCATTAGTGACATTCAACTTGCTTTCAAGCAAAATATAGTCACCTCGAGGCAACTCGTTGAGTTTTATGTGGAAGAAATAAAAAGACTCAACCCTCTTCTTAAGGGGGTCATAGAAGTGAACCCAGAGGCCTTGCCCCAAGCTGATAAGGCTGACTACGAACGCAGAACCAAGGCACCAGCCTCTCTGCTTGGACTGCATGGTATTCCTATTCTGCTCAAGGATAATATTGGAACCAAGGATAAGCTAAACACCACGGCTGGCTCCTTTGCACTGCTTGGCTCAGTGTTGCCTCGTGATGCTGGTGTGGTGTCTAAGTTGAGGAAAGCAGGGGCAATCATATTGGGGAAAGCAAGCTTGACAGAGTGGGCTGCCTTTAGATCTCTTACATTACCCAATGGCTGGAGTGCCAGAGGTGGCCAAGGAAAGGTGAGCCAATTAAGGAGGACTTATTCCACTATTTGTTTAGCTAATTCATTCACATGGAATAGGAATAGTAAACAAAAACATGAATATTTTTTGTGACTATGTGCAGAATCCTTATGTTTTATCAGCAGATCCATGTGGGTCTAGCAGTGGATCGGCGATATCAGTTGCTGCTAATTTGGTGGCAGTGTCACTTGCGACTGAGACTGATGGATCCATTTTATGCCCATCAAGTTCTAATTCAGTAGTGGGCATCAAACCTACAGTTGGTCTTACTAGCCGGGATCAGGTCATTCCAATCTCTCCTAGGCAGGATACTGTTGGGTAAGACATAGTGTAACAACTAAATGCAGCAAAGTTTATACTTGAATTCAAGCATTAAATTTAGGTGAGGGCTATGTTACCACCTCCCTTTTAAGGGCTGATAGCACTACATCCTCATTCAGTTGGGTGGATTCAGATGAGACCTATCCAGTGATTTTAATATCATTGCAAAAACTCAAAAAATTGAGTTACAAAGTATGTAACAGAACAAACAGTTTCTTATAAAATATAAGAATAGCATAATATAAGAAAGCATGCTAAGAAATAACTTTTTTAAATTTACCTTTTGACACATTTTTTTTTATATCATGTCATTTTTATATTTATAAGTAACTGTATGTTCTGACACATATTAGATAACTCACTTTTTCGAGATATTCGTAATAACACTAAAATTACACTATAAGTTCTACTGGATCCCACCAACTGAGGAGGTATAGTACTATTACCGCTAAAAAGGGTGGTAGCATAATTCTCACCTTAAATTTAAGCATAAATTAGTACCATTAACTCTTGTCTCATGTCTGTTCAAATCTCCTAAACATTAAATCGGACAATCCAAATGTATTTTGCCAGGCCCATTTCCAGGACTGTGTCAGATGCTGTTTATGTTCTTGACATAATTGCTGGGCTTGACTACAATGATCCAGCAACTACAACTTGGTCAAGATATATTCCTCAGGGTGGATTTAAACAATATCTTAACCCTCATGGGCTTAAAGGGAAGAGATTGGGAATAGTGAGGAACCCCTTTTTTGGTTTTGTAGAAGACCCTGCTGTGACTCAAGCTCTTGAGAAGCATTTTCTTACCTTAAGGTAAACAATTACAAATTGAGTTTGAAACTAGACAGACACTTTCTCAATCTTATTCACAATTAACAAGATACATGATTTTCTGGAAATTGAAGGCGAGAAGGAGCAGTTTTGGTGGATAATCTTCAAATAGCCAATATTGATATCATCTTAAATCCAAAAAAGAGTGGGGAAGCAGTAGCTTTGATTGCTGAGTTCAAATTATCACTGAATGCATATCTTAAAGGCCTAGTGGTTTCTCCAGTAAGATCCTTGGCTGATGTCATAGCCTTCAACCAAAAGAATGCAGATCTGGTTTGTATCAGAAAAGCTTTATTTCATTTTTACTTAGTTCATGGATTCTATGAAGCTTATTCAAGTTAATCAATGTACTAAATGAGTATGCACTATGTAGGAAATGATCAAGGAGTTTGGTCAAGAAGTCTTCTTGTTAGCCCAAGCAACAAATGGAATTGGTAACAATGAGAAGGCAGCATTGGCCAATTTGGCAAGATTATCCAAAGATGGATTTGAAAAATTGATAACAGACAATAGGCTTGATGCACTGGTGACTCCTGGTTCAACTGTTTCCCCTGTTCTTGCAATTGGAGGATTCCCAGGAATCAATGTCCCTGCAGGATATGACAGTAAAGGGGTTCCATTTGGCATTAACTTTGGAGGATTGAAGGGTTCAGAGGCAAAGCTAATTGAGATAGCATTTGGGTTTGAGCAAGCAACTAAGATCAGGAAGCCCCCTTCATTTAAACCTTGAAACTTTCATTATTTGGTGAAATAGTTATGACTTCTAAAACTGAATAATCATTATCTTTATCTGTCTCCTAGTTGGTCCAATCCTGCAACTGGGGACGGTGTTCGTTTCTACAGTGTTACTGTCTTCATATATGAGCATTCACAAGTTGAGTTATTTTTTTTTCCCACGTTTTGTCAGGAGCAAAAAATTTAGGAAAGAGCCAGTTGGCAACTAACAATCTAACATAATAAGTTGTAGTTTTAGAAATTTTATTTTGGTTTAAATATCATGCAGGTCCTTATAGTTTGGACGAATTTTGAATCAAATTACTATAGTGTATTTTTTTTTGTTGGGATTATTATAATTTAAATTTTTTTTAATTGAGTCCCTACTATCATCTTAAGTTATAATTTCATCAGTTTAGTGCTGACATGAAAAACAATTTTTCCATGTGACAATAAATGAAGTTTACGTAACGTCAAAATAACACAAAAATTGAGTTTTATCTGTCATTCATCACCCTATTTTTTATCAATTTGAAAAAAAATTGAGTTATATGTCTTGTATGTGCGTTTGATTGGTGACAATTTGTGTGTCACGACTCGACATAAACTTTTATTATTAAGTATAATGAANGCAACAAATGGAATTGGTAACAATGAGAAGGCAGCATTGGCCAATTTGGCAAGATTATCCAAAGATGGATTTGAAAAATTGATAACAGACAATAGGCTTGATGCACTGGTGACTCCTGGTTCAACTGTTTCCCCTGTTCTTGCAATTGGAGGATTCCCAGGAATCAATGTCCCTGCAGGATATGACAGTAAAGGGGTTCCATTTGGCATTAACTTTGGAGGATTGAAGGGTTCAGAGGCAAAGCTAATTGAGATAGCATTTGGGTTTGAGCAAGCAACTAAGATCAGGAAGCCCCCTTCATTTAAACCTTGAAACTTTCATTATTTGGTGAAATAGTTATAACTTCTAAAACTGAATAATCATTATCTTTATCTGTCTCCTAGTTGGTCCAATCCTGCAAGTGGGTAAGTTGTAGTTTTAGAAATTTTATTTTGGTTTAAATATCCTGCAGGTTCTTATAGTTTGAACGAATTTTGAATCAGATCATTATAATATTTTTTTTGGATTATTATAATTTAATTTCTTTTTTAATTGAGTCTTTACCATCATTCCAGGTTATAACTCCATCAATTTAATGCTGACATGACAAATAAAGTTTTCATGTGACAATAAATGAAGTTTACATATTATCAAAATAGCATAAAAATTAAGTTTTATCTGTTATTCCTCACCCTAATTTTTATTAATTTGAAAAAAATTGAGTTATATGTCTTGCATGTGCATTTGATGGGTGACAATTTGTGTGCCACTTTGACGCCACATAAACTTTCATTATTAAGTACAATGAACCACTTTATATGATTAGTTGGTCTCACTTAATTGTGATCTCAATAGATACATACGTTTTTCCTGCCCATCGTGACCATTAAGCCATTGCCATAAAAGCAGCTTTTTTCCTGCATCGACTATATAATCTCTACATTATTATTGCCCCATTTCCATGAACATTAGTATGGGATAACCTTTTCCGTTTTCATAAATCTTACTCCTTATGTTTTCCCTTTCCAATTAGATTTGAATACAAAATCATTAAAACCAAATATTCAGCATCCAATCATTCAATGAAAATGGCAAATCAAACGTTGTGGATTTCGCACATAGCTGGAAATAATTGATTCGGTACGTTGCATCATAAAATTGGAAATGAAACAGAATCGCAAGCATTTATCATGTTGTGCCAAGGATCAACTATGGCATTTCAGTGAAATCCCTCAAATCTGTTTATTTAATCATAGAAGATTATCATTCAATGCTTAAGATCCGTAAGAGTATCTATAAAAATCCCCAGGTATTGTTGCTTCAAAATGACAAAGGAAAACAAAGAGAAAAAAGAAGAAAATGGAGAGGAGAGTAACCCTGTTTTTGGCTTTGATATTGTGGTGTGTCACCATTGAAGTGCGTTGTGAATACCACTCCGAGAACTCCCACAGTTTTGATCTGAAGGAGAAAGTGACCCATCTCAATTTCTACATATTTGACATCCTGAGTGGGGCAAAACCCAGTGCTGTAGAGGTGGCACATGCAAACATCAACTTCACTGCGCACTCAGCAATCCCATTTGGGTCCTTATACGCCATTGATGACGTGCTCAGAGAAGGTCCTACTACAGAGTCAAAAGTAATTGGGAATGCAAGGGGCATGTATTTGTCATCTAGCCAAGATGATACGTTGACCTTAGTCATGTACCTAGATCTTGGTTTTACCACTGGCAAATTCAACGGCAGCTCTCTCAGTGTGTTTTCAAGGAATCCGGTGACGGAGCCAAAGCGGGAGATGGCGGTGGTTGGAGGAAGAGGCAAGTTTAGGATGGCTAGAGGATTCGTGCAGGTTCGAACCCATTACCTAAATACCACTAATGGTGATGCCATTCTTCACTATAACGTCACTGTGCTTCATTATTAGCTTAACTTTTTTAATTATTTACAATTTTTATTTTCTCCGCCTCCTCTTCTGAATAATACAGTCCTCCTCTTAACTCCGGCAGTTTTTTATTTTTTTCCTATTGAGTGTTAACTCATGTGGAGTGCCACATTTTTTAAAATGTATTTTTTTTTATTTTATATTTTATGAAGAGTGTCGCATTTTTACTAAGTGAGAGTCGAATTTTGGGGTTGGAAAACATGTGAAGTGTGGCACTCCACACGTTTTCCAAGCTAAAATTTGATTCCCCAAGTGCTACAAGCTCAGCCAAAATTTTGAGTGTTGAATTGTTCACTCTTGTTTTATTGTCTCTGTTTTTTTTTTTTCCTCAAGAATTTATGATTAAAAAAAAAGAAAAAACCAATTAGCTACCTACAATGAGATCAATCATAGAATTAAAATTAAAATTGGTTAATGCGATAAAAAAAACTAAAAAGAACTAATCTAATTGCTTTCCAAGAATAATTGAAAGGAATGATTTATAAAATTCTGTCAAAAAGAATTAGACACCGTACTTGTATCAGTAGAACTAGTACTGGCCCCGCGTGATCCGCGGGCGTTGCAGTGAGGGGTTACATAGAATAGAAAATCCTATTGGATCACCCATTGAAGTTAGTTTAGTGGTTATCTAAATTATAGTCTTATTTAAAATTTTGAAAACTTGTCTACACTGTGTAATCCCACTCTTTTTCTAAGTGACATAGGAAATCCTATTTAATCACCCATTAGGGTTGGTTTATTGGTTACCCAAATTATAATCCTATTAAAACTTTAAGAAACTTGTACTTGTGATTTAACCCCAATCTTTTTTCTAGTGTTATAGGTTATTTAATTTTTTTCCCCAAAAATTATACTTAAACTTAGTTATAATTTTGATTTTCATTCCCTTTTCCTTTTTGTTACCGTCTCAATTATCATACCTAACCCCTACTCATTCCAGCCCATTTATATTTAAATACGATAGAGAAATTGTAACATAATTAGAGTACCATTGTCATCTAATTTTTTTTGTATAAACCCCAGTTGTGGTATTTTTACAATCATGTATTGAATATCACCATATTGAGCAAGCGGCACCTTAGAGATCTTATATAAACACAAACATTTTCATATCAAAGTCTCCATATTTGGATATGATAATAATTGCTAATAATGCTAATGATAATGCATTTGAGGAAATGCATAGCCACAACATGTTAAAGATCACCTGTAAAATTTATTAAAAATGAGAACTTATCTAACAAAAATAGATCAACCTTAACCATAATATCTATTTAAATATCAACATGAAACATCTTAACTTTCTATATTCCTAGTCAATTCTCTCAGCAATCATTTTTTATAAAGAAAAGGAACCTAATAAATCAACTTGTTCCATTTGCTTATCTTAAAATAAGACATTTAATTAAAAAAATAAAAATAAAACATTCCTATAATGAATGTCACACTTTAATTACTTGACATTATTTTGCACATTTAATATCTTCATTTATTTTTTTTATTTTTTTTAGGAGACATGTTAATTACTTCTTCTATTGCAAGGAGTAAATTCCCTCCTAAAAAGTAGACAGGCCAGTCTTGTTTTAAGTTGTTATACTTTATCTTAATCTTGAACAAAAATCTCTACCCCATTAATGTATTGAGATAATAAGGAAAGAAGTTCCTTTCACTAATTTGTTAAGGAAATTATTTTTAAGTCCGTTTATAACACATATCAGCTGCAGATCTACACAAAAATTTTAAAGCATCAATGTCAAAGATCAAGAAAGAAGCAATGTCAGTATGATCCATACCCTGCATACCTTGACTTGAACATGTGTTGTAGTGGCATCACCACTTGGATATTTATATTTGTATGAGGTAACAACATAAACCTTCAATAAAATACAATCCCAAGAAATGTATAAATAATTACTATTTAATAATTAGTTAATTTGAAAACATATATAGTAATTCCAATCACATGCCAATTATAATTAATTGATTGACAATTAATTTGGCATGTCAAAAAATGTCCTTAGTTCTTCTAAACCCATATTTGAAGAATATCTCTAAAGTCTACTATCTTGTTAGTTTTAAAAATTTATCCCTATTGTTGGAGGGTTTTGTATTAGTATTGGAGGCCTAAATATGTAATTTTCTACAGTTGAGATTTTTAAAATATAATAAATTCGAAATTAATTTAAAATTACATAATTGATGGATTGAAAAATAATTAAGCACTAAAGTGTTTTGATATACATCTTTAATGTTGATTGATTAGACTTTATAACTTAAATTCATTATTTTTAATATTGTATTTCAATCATCATTAAAGTAGGAATTCAAATTCAAATTAAGCCAAAAAAGTAATTTCACATGCATGTATATTTAATATTAAATAAAAATGAAAATAATAATTAAATATTCAAATTTCATTACTTCCATAATTATGGACTGATGGATCACCTTTGATATTTGTATGAGATATTTGACTAATTGCTTTAATATGAAAATCAACAATATTATATGTTTGCAATCAATTGGTAATTATAATTGATTGACTATTATTTAATATGAAAACTTTTAACTTTCACATTAATGCTAAAGGAAGTAATTAAAGAAAGTTTTGATAATTACAATAAATCAAATTAAAAAAATAATGTTATAATCAAATTACAATATTTTTATTTTGATAATAATCAATACCCCTCAAACAAAAAGAAAAAAAAATAATATACTCAATTTCTTCAGCTTCTATGCTTATAGTCTTGAGTTCCAATTCTATTATAAAGTCCCTAGCATAAATATTGTTCATCTTTGACAAAGGCTTATCACAAAGATTAACCCTTATTTGTTAATAAACATAATTGATCTCATTAATAATCAATACAAGAGATATTGTGTGTAAATCCCATGAATTGAGACGAAGATAAGCTTCAGTGTGATGATCATATAATCAATTCCACCTTTATTAAGTCATGTGGCAGCAAAATTCATATGTATAGTTGGGGAAATCAAGACGAATCAACTTTAAAGTCGTTGG
Source organism: Cercis canadensis (assembly GCA_003255065.1). NCBI lineage: Eukaryota > Viridiplantae > Streptophyta > Magnoliopsida > Fabales > Fabaceae > Cercis > Cercis canadensis. The sequence continues at coordinate 256,492 of QAOA01007611.1, read as the reverse complement.
CAACCTACAATCAAGAAAAAAAAATGGAAAAAAAAAAAAGTATAGGAATTAGTCAAATGATCACTACATCTAATTTGAATGAAAATCGTGATTAGTAATAGTAGAAGACCAAAAGCATAATCTATTAAGAAATTGATTGCATCATGGTTGGGACATAAAAACTCAAATGAAGCAATTCAAATTTCCATAACTTAGATGAAGTTCAACTAAATACTAAATCATAAAACGACATGTATGGCCTTATGGCCTAATGTAACTGTGAGTTGAGATAGTTTATCAACTATGAACAATTTGGAGCTGCAACTGGGTTAATAGAGAAAATAGCCTTATATCACTTGCCAAAAAAAGGGTTTAAGCCTTTGTAATAAGATATGGACTTGTGATCCCCATGTTTAAAAATGATACATTGATATCAAGGAAATTATTTGGGTATTAGTAATATCCACAAAAAAAATGCATTCAAATAACTGAATTGGCAAATTCATACCCTTGTGTTCATTCTTAGGTGGTGTTTGGTATCAGTTATTCACTTGTCTGGGAATCCTTACTTTCCTGGGAATAGGATTCTCATAAATGAAATTACTAGAAAAGTTGATATTCCTATGTTTGGTTATCACTTAATTTTCCTAGGAATAATATCCACCCTCTCCCTCCCTCCCTCCCTCTCTCTCTCTCTCTCTCTCACAGCCCTCCCCCTGCTTCGCACCCTCCCTCTCTCTCCCTCCCTCCCCCTCTCTCTCTCCAAATTTTACTCAGCCAAAATTCAAAATAAGAAAATCCCAAAAGGAAAAATCAAATTCAAAATAAAGATTCAAACGTTTGTGATTGCAAAAAGGAATTACCTCTGGTTTTTGGAGGTACCATAGGATGATTTTCTGCGGTTTTTGGACGTAGATTTCTGACAATCCATGGCCAATCTTTTGCTGGGTTTCGGGGAGTTGGGTACGGATTTACAAGTCAAATATGGAGTTTGTTAAGAGATGGCTATGGGTGATTTTCGGGTCTTGACTCTTGAGATTGAGAGGTAGGAAAGCAAGAGAGGAGGAAAAGGAATACAAGGTGACCATCGTTTTTTTGGTTTTGGAGATCAACAAATCGAAATGGGTAACTCGTATCTCTGACTCCCATCCCATGAAATGAAAATTATATAATACATAATCCATGGTTGGAGGAAGAAGAGCAAAAATGAAAGCGAGGAGGGAGAGAAAGAGAGAGGTATCAGACTTTCATATGCAATGTCACAAAAAAATTACTGGCCCTGGGCGTTGCGAACCCAGCGCTCAGCGCTGGCACCTTCATTCCCAGGAAAGTTGGATTCCCACCTCTTGAGGTGGTTAAGTTTTTTTCCTCCTCTATGTACAAATTGTCATTCTCGGGTATCCTTTATTCCCAAAAATGTTTTTTTATTTCTTGTACCAAACATGGGAAACTTGTATTCCCACCTCACTTTCCCAGAAATCTTAAAACTTTCCTGATACCAAACACCACATTAAGCTACAATGCGGATGAAAAACAATTTTTACTATATACAGTCAAGTTAGTGTCTCAGTCTCCACTGCCACTAGTAGTTGCGATTTCATTCATTCACCTTAATCTTCCTTATCACTATGATCTGCTGTCTCTGACTATGCGCCCTTCCTAAATATTTCTATGGTCAACTCATCATCAGCTTCTTCTTCATGCTTCCCTCACAATTTTCTCTTCAGTATTGCCTTAAAGATTGAAGGTAGAGCATCATCATCGCCCTCCCTAAGCTTTGCTATATGCTTCTTCAATTCTTTAACCAAACAAAAAGATTTGTACAGCATAGAATCAGACCCAAACAACCTAAAAGTTAGAGATGAAATTACAAATATCCACAGACGCATTATATCAAACATTTGAAGCACACCCAGATAAGGAAACACTATAACAATGAAAAATTGATGTGTTCACTATACCAAATGATAAATTTAACTTTAGACAATTCACACAGATCGTGTTAGTTTTGAGCGGGGTAAAAGAAAAAAGACAAATTTTTACCTTCGTCACTCACGTCCTCTGCATCAACGGGGCTTCTTTCTTCTGGGTTTGGGTGAAGTGAGGTTCATCCCGCAGATTGTTTGTGGAAGAATAGAACCTGGGTGTGGAGCCACTTGAAGCAGAGAGGGAGACAAAAAGAGAAATAGGATTTGGGTTATGGTTGAAGCGAGAGAGAAGAAGATTGTGTGCGCACAATGAGAAATCTCTTGGCAGAGCTCTTTTCATGACTGTTGTAGGCTACGCTTCAGTTTTTTGGCTACAATGTATGTTTTCTTTATGAAAGAACACACTTTATAGTGAAAAGTTACCCAAAACCTAAGCCATCTCCACAAAGTAACCCTAATTTTGATTTCAAAATAACAATTAAAAATTTATTCAGTGTCATCAATTTATGAGAGTAATTGCCAAGATTTAATAGAATAATATTACCTTGATTGGGTTTTTTTTGCCAAAATTAACGTAATATTAAATAGTAATTTGCCCCATTTGCAAATTCACCTTTATAATTTCGGTTACTACTCTTGATTGCAAATCAAGCAATCAATTACATGCACCCATTTTGGAAATTGACGTTTTTTGGTTTTTATTTATCCTGAAATAATATTACGTTAGAAAACATAAATAAGGAAGTTATTTAAGGACATTAATATTTAACTTTTTTTAGTGATTATTATTTTTCTTAATTGTGATTATTATTTTTTTAGTCAATTTTGGTTATTATAATTGTATTAAGTTGGGTTATTATATTTGGAGTAATTAATGTGAATATTAATGGCTCACATGTTCTCCAAGCCAAAATTCGACTCCCACTTGGTAAAAATGCAACCCTCTTCATAAAATATAAAAAAAAAAATATTTCAAAAAATGCGGCACTCCACATGAGCTCCAACAAAAATTTGACACTCTACTTGCAGTCCAAAATGCGACACTCAACTGGAAAAAAAAAACTGCCGTAGTTAAGAAAATTGTTTCAAATATGCGGTAGATGTGTAAATATTTTACAAATATGCATTATTTAGAAGAATGACTCTCCCATTTCCCTTAAATTTGTTCATGATTTGGGGGCTAAGAATATAATGGAATAATCTTTTGTGGCCACACCAATTAATTATTTATTTGTATTTTGATAATGCCAATTATCATATTTCTAGCAAATATATTAGGGACAAATTGATTAAGAAAATATACTTTTGCAAACTATTTATTGAAATAGAGTATTTTTTAAACTATTTATTAAAATTGGGTACCTTTGATTATTTTATTCATAGGACACGGACTAAATGAGTCACGTTACTTTTTAAATATGGTGACCTCTTTCTCTATGTGCCTATCAATAATTTAATCAAAGCTGTCTCAAATCGATAAATAATTTGAAAAGTGTCACATTTTAGTAAATAGTTTACAAAAATGTATTTTTTTGGTCAATTTTCCTATAACCCAGCACCCCACTCCATCTAGTCAATATCTGTATAATTCTATTTACAATTTTATTATTACATTTACAGCCTTGATAGAAGGAGAACAATTAGGTGGGGAAGTAGATTTTGATTTGTGCACCACACATTTTTATCGCACTTTGTCACATACGGATTAGAAGAAGTGCCTACCACCTAAATGTCAACAAGTGAGGCACATCAGACATGCCGCATACCATGTAACGTGTCCTTTGAAAACATGCTACATGACATGTGATGTGTCAAGTGGGACCCATCACCTACACGCATGGCAAGCTTTGTAAAAAATGAGATGTGACTTTATAAGTGGGACACGTTATATGTCATGTGACATGTCCTCAATTGACATGTCAGGTAAGCTCTACCTACTAGTATTTATTTTTTTTAAAATAAAAAACTATAATATTAAGATAAATAATTTTTAAACTACAATAATAAGATAAATAAGTTATCAAAATATAATATTCAACCAACTTCAAAAAAATTCATTTAATTTTAAACAAAAAGAAATTAATTAATTTTTGCTTTCAGCTTGTTAACAAAAATGTTAGCATAATTACTGGTCATTATTGATTGTTCTTTATTTTTTCCAATCTAAAATTTCTGTCTGCATTAGACGTGGATAATAATAGAGATATGAGCCCATGTGAGGGCCGAAGTGGAGCAAAAAAGCCCAGGCACCGACTATAGGGAGATGGTGCTTGTTCTTGGTTTTCCCTTAATTATGGCGCACTCTTGTGTTGGTTGCCATTGCCAGCCAACCAGATACAATCCCTTTAATGAAACAAGTTAACTCAATGTAGACCGATTACTGGGTCAACTCGTGATCTGGTTTGGGTTTCTTGTATTCATTTCCACTTGGTCTTGGTGGTTTTCAGTTTGTATTGGTAGGTAGTATATATAGTTTGGTGCAGAAGAACTCGTCATTTGATATATATGCATGAGGGTTGCTAGTTCTAGCTATAACTATATATATAGGGCTCCTGGTTTAGAATGCACCTCCTTATCCGTATGTAGTTTTCTATCATGATTCATGGTACCAGTGCCCACCGCATCATTGATTTGAATGGATCGCTTCCAATTAATGATCAGCTTCTTATATTGTCCTGTCCCCGACGGAACGCAATGCTAGAGCACTACTCGGTTGCTTTTCATATTTTACATCTTTAACTCCGCGTGCTGAGCTGTGATGAGATGAGGTGCCAAAGAATTGGTATGTTCATAATTCATATGATGTTCCCTTTCAATATAAAACTGTTTTACTTTTACCAAAATTAAAGTTAAGGAATTAATTAAATGGTGGTGTTGTTGTTCAACAATATTTTCTTTTGTTTTGGCCAACAGTCTTTGAATCTAAGAAAATTCATGAAATTCTTATATCAACAGACAAAATGTCAACCCTGACCCTGCCAGCTTAAAAAGTCAATCAAAGGAAAAAAACTAAGAGTTATAGAGAAGTGTTCTGGAGTATATGTCAAACAGTATCTCTTTCTGTCTTATTTTTTTATTCCTCAAGACCCCATTGTTTATATACAAAATAGGCACCTACAATCCCTCCTATGCGTGGCCTAGCAATATTATATTACAGCTACACTACCTATTTTAGGCTATACAACAATCACGGTAATTAACTAATTTAAAGGGTATATCCCAAGATTGACTCCTAAGATCTCTTAGAGATCAATTCTGGCCACAACTCACGCCAACAGTATATATACAAGTTCGCAAAGCCAAAGGTATGTCATAACTCATAAGTTAACCCTGCATCTGCGTCTCTGCTGAGAATTGGAAGTAGAGAAGAAAAGAGAGAGAGAGAGATGTCAAAATTAAGCGTGCTGGTGATGCTGATGACGTGCTTAGTGGGTGGCATGCCAAGGATGACTGAAAGTTCCAACGCAAAGAAATGGGCTGTGAGTGTTAAAGATGGTAAGGAAAGCGTGACGAACCTCAAGTTCTACTTCCACGACAAATTGAGTGGAAAGAATCCAAGTGCCATTCGGGTGGCTCAACCAATTCAACCATACAAATCCTCAACCTTTTTCGGAGTGATCATGATGACGGATGACCCATTAACGAAGACACCCGATCCGAAGTCGAAGCTGGTGGGCCGTGCCCAAGGATTATATGGGTCAGCAGGGCAGCAGGAGGTGGCCTTATTAATGGCCATGAGCTTCTCCTTCACAGATGGTGCCTACAACGGCAGCACCATCAGCATTTTCGGCAAGAACCCGGCCATGAACCCGGTCCGTGAGTTGCCCGTCGTATCTGGCACCGGTCTTTTCCGGATGGCACGTGGCTACGCAATCGCCAACACTCATTGGTATGATCCCGCTACCGGCGATGCTATTGTTGCCTACAACGTCACTGTGCTTCATTGACAAACTTCTCATGCGATAATATTAATTTATTATTTCTTTTCTTTTCACTTGGTTACTTGCTGATTTTACGTCTATTGTACTACATATATAGTTACTTATTCCGAATTATAATATCTGTAATTCAATTTTTAATGACTTGCTATAAGTACTAAAAAACATTATTGTCAAATGCTAATATATTTTTTCTTACAGGAATTTTATGATACTACATTTGTATGACATACTATACTGACATGATAAACATACATAATTTTTATATTTTATTAGATATAAAAATATAATTTATTTTATTTTTTAAACAAACTTAAAAATAATTAATTTATACACATGTCATTTATATATAGATTATTCTTATGTAGTATGATATACTAAATAAATACTAAAAATATCTAAGAAATCTCATTTTTCTTATCTCAATTTTACATTAATCAAGTTGAATTGAAATATAATTTGATGAAAATTATTATTGTTTTTCTTATAACTCATTACTAAATAAGGGCTAATATAGGACTAGAACAAGTTTATTTTCATGTAAGTCTATATTAATTAATTTTAAATTGAATTGGACGAATGCATACATGATTCTATAAACAAAATTTTTACTTTTGTGAGTGTTTTTTCATCTTAATTTATAATATTAATTTGAAGATTTTTAATTTAAATAATAGAAATTTAATACAAAGAATATCCCTAATTTTATTAAATTATAGAAATTCAGTATAAGGAATATTCCAAGGTTAGAGTTTTTTTTTTTTTTTTTTTTTAAAGCTAACTTTCCTTAGTTAAGTTTTGTTGTGATTATTACTTATCCTTTTTTTTTTTAGTCTTAAATTATGAGAAAAAAACTTGTTAAAACAAGAAAAGAAGACTAATAAAAAGAAACATTGATGCTTGTGGTAAAAATAATATGTTCAACCGTGCCAAACTTTTTACCAAAAAAAAAAAAGTGCTAGTGCAATTTAGACAATTTAAGCCCTTATTTAAATTCCATAAGCTTTCTTTAAGTGGAACTTTACTTGGCATATTTTCATTCGTCCCAGCTATGGATGTAAGCAAATTGTCGAACATAAAACCCACAAGATCTTCAATTCCTTTTACATCTAAACAGACTTTCTATGATGTGCTACTGTTAGGGTATGTTTGGGAGTTCTTTTGGAGGGGAAAGGAGAGGAGAGGAGAGGAATGAGAGAGTCCACTCCCTTGTTTGGGAGTTTTAAGTTTGAAAGGGGAAGAAGACCAAGGGTTAAACTTTGACCCTTGCACTCCTTTTTTCATTCACAAATTTCAACCCCCCAAATTGGGAGGTTTGGAGGGGTAGAGAATTAATTTACTAATTTACTCATACTGTCTGCCACCATTGAATTGTTGGATAAGAAAAGAAAGCAAAAAAGTTGAAGTTTTATGTTTAAATTGTAATTCTTTTATATTTCTAATTAAAAATTTTAATTATATCCATCTAATGAAAAAATTATAAATAATCCATTTTATCATCACTCTAATTTAATTAATTGCAACCCATAAAGCAATAGAATTTGCATAATTTTTCAGATGCACAGTTTATTTTCTTTTTGAAAATATATAGTATATTAATTTTTTTATGACTCATTAGAAGCAATAAGTGTATATTATATATTAATAATTTAATATTTATGAAATTTTACTTTTTTATGAAAATGTACTTAATTAGAGTATGAATTCGGTTATTGTCAATTTTTATTTTTTTAATAAATAAATAATAATTACATTTATAATTAAAAAAATTGAATTAGAAAAAAAGAGTAAAAAGATAATAAAGGGTAAACTAGTAAAAATATTTTACAATAAGACTTTTCCTTCCCTTTCATTTCCTTTTCCTCATTTTAATCATCTAAACAAAGGAGAAGAAAACCCCTCCCTTTCCTTTCCCTCCCTTTCCTCTCCTCTCCTCTCCTCTCCCCTCCAAAAAAACTCTCAAACAGAGCCTTAAGGTGCTTTTATGTGACACTTTTATTCTCTTGTATAGTGTTCTTTCTAATCTTCCATTTATATGTCATTTAGAATTTAATTGGCAAGATTGCAAGGTAATCTTGTTTTGTTTTCTCCGACCTTTTATTTTCTGTTTACTTGAACCGACAATTTTAGCATTACAACAACTTATCAGTTTGGTGGAATTTTTTTGACTGAAAATTTTGCAGAATATTGAATACTATACAATGGAGTGGTTTAATATATATAAGGATGTATGTGACAGTTTAGGATATGTTTGTGGCTCTTAGGGAAAACTAAACAACGATAAAGTGACAAAAATTGAGGTAGGTAAAATGCTTGAATTTAAACACATAGAGAAGGGACAGTTACGAAATATAGATTACTTTTTTGTTTTTTCAACACAAATCAAATGGAGTTCTCAATGTACCAAAAACGAAAGGTAAAGAAAAAGAAAGACAGCAACCTATTTCTTTTAAATGACACCCTCTAGCTATTTTGAAAAATGCATATGCACAGTACCATGAAAGAATATTTTGAAAATAGAGTATTTTCTAAATTATTTATTAAAATTGGGCATTTTTTATTATTTTATTTATAGAACACAGACTAGATGAGTCACATTACTTTGTGAATAGAGTGACATATTTCTCTGCTTGCTTATCAATAATTTAATCAAAACTATCTCAAATCGATAAATAATTTTAAAAATATCACATTTTAATAAATAGTTTATAAAAATATATTTTCTTGGTCAATTTTCCTATAAGCGAGCACCCCACTCCATCTAGTCAATATCTGTATAATTATATTTACAATTTTTGTTATCGGGAATTCTATGATACTACGTAAGTATGTCATACTACACTGACGTGGCAAACATACATAATTTTCATATTTTATTATATATAAAATATAATTTAAACAAATTTAAAAACAGTTAATTTGTACACATATCATTTATTTATTAGCTATTTCTATATAGTATGACATACTACATAAATGCTAAAAATATCTAAAAAACCTCCTTTTATTATTACATTTACAGCCTTGATAGAAGGAGAACAAATTAGGTGGAGAAGTAGATTTTGATTTGTGCACCACACAATTTTTATCGCACATTGTCACACATATGGATCAGAAGCGGTGCCTACCGCCTAGAAAAAAAGTTGAAAAAGATAACACTGTATTTAGCCCAATTCCCAACTTGAAAAAGAAAATTACTTAATTTTAAACATGAAAAAAGTAATTAATTTTTGCTTTCAGCTTGTTGACAAAAATGTTGAGCATAATTACTGGTCATTATTGATTGTTCTTTATTTTTTACAATCTAAATTTTCCGTCTTCGTTTTACTTTTACCAAAATTAAAGCATTCAGAAACAATTAATAAATTAGGCTCTTTGACTTAAATATAATAATTTAGAAATAATTTTACACATTTATTATACTTCTTAATTTATTTACCTTAATATTACACTTTTAAAAAATTAAAAAACAAAAAAAAAATTGACATGCGGAGACTACTAGACACGCCGTCTACCAATCAGTGTGTCCCTACTGAATGCATAGAGTGGCAGACAGGGTGTCCGGTGGTCCTCACACATTAAATTTTATATTTTTTGTTTTTTAATTTTTTTTAAAATATAATATTAAGGTANTTTATATTTTTTGTTTTTTAATTTTTTTAAAAATATAATATTAAGGTAAATAAGTTAAGAAATGTAATAGATGTATAAAATTATTTCTGAAATGCTATATTTTGATCAAAGAAACAATAAATTAAGGAATTAATTAAATGGTGTTGTTGTTCAACAATCTTTTTTTTTTTTTTTTTTTGGCCAACAGTCTTTGAATTTTCAACAAACAAAATGTCAACCCTGCCCCTGCCAGCTTAAAAAGTAAATGAAAGGAAAAAAAACTAATAGAGTTATAGAGAAGTGTTGTGGACTGTGGAGTATATATACAAGTTCGCAAAGCCAGACCCTGCATCTGCGTCTCTGCTGAGAATTGGAAGTAGATAAGAAAAGAGAGAGAGATGTCAAAACTAAGCGTGCTGGTGATGCTGATGACGAGCTTAGTGGGCGGCATGCCAAGGATGACTGAAAGTTCCAACGCAGAGAAATGGGCGGTGAGTGTTAAAGGTGGTAAGGAAAGCGTGACGAAGCTCAAGTTCTACTTCCACGACAAACTGAGTGGAAAGAATCCAAGTGCCATTCAGGTGGCTCAACCAATTCAACCACACAAATCCTCAACCTTTTTCGGGATGATCACGATGACCGATGACCCGTTAACGGAGACACCCGACCCGAAGTCGAAGCTGGTGGGCCGTGCCCAAGGACTATATGGGTCAGCAGGGCAGCAGGAGATGGTCTTATTAATGGCCATGAGCTTCTCCTTCACAGATGGTGCCTACAACGGCAGCACCATCAGCATTTTCGGCAAGAACCCGATCATGAACCCGGTCCGTGAGTTGCCCGTCGTCTCTGGCACCGGCCTTTTCCGGATGGCACGTGGCTACGCAATCGCCAACACTCATTGGTATAATCCCGCTACCGGCGATGCTATTGTTGCCTACAACGTCACTGTGCTTCATTGACAAACTTCTCATGCAATAATATTAATTTATTATTTCTTTTCTTTTCACTTGGTTACTTGCTGATTTTACGTCTATTGTACTACATATATAGTTACTTATTCCGAATTATAATATCGGTAATTAAATTTTTAATAAATTGCTATAAGTGCTAAATAAAGTTACTGTCAAATGCTTTTGAACAATAAGTAAATCAAAACCTAATTAAAACGCAGCCTAAAATTAATATTTTGCATTGAATTTAGATAGAAGCAAAAATTATATAATCAATTGTCAAAATTCAATGTTTATGTGTAATTTCAATGGTTAGCACTATGTTATCCCCTCTAAGAGGGAAGTAATACTACTCACATCTCAATTGAGTGAGTTTGGGTAGGATCCACTTAGTAATTTTGTTGTCGTTGTAAGGATTTCGAAAATTGAGTTATTCACTATGTTCTAAAACANTAATTCCATTTCATTCTTGATTTGCCTGAGCAAATAAACACATTAAGTAAAACCATATGAACACTTAGAAGAACTAGTATCTCTATATCTGGTTATCTCATAACCCAAATTCTGTTCCATCCATTTCACTGCATTGATAATGTGAAAAACTCAAAGCCTTAATCCATTTTACAGTTTGCTAACACAGTTTACCGGCCACATAGAATGTTAGCAGATTACATATAGACAATAGATTGAGGTATTACATAAGCACTTCTCGAAAAAGTAGGAGAACGAACCCACATCCTAGACATGCATTAATTAGGTGCAGAATTGAGGTCAGCTGGTTAATTGAGTAGTTGAGCTTAGATACACAACCATACAAGAAACCAAAATTAATTCAATAAAATTTCGAGGGAAAAATGAAAGCAAGAGATACTCATACACAAGAAACTTGGAAAATTTGTAGTGATTTTTCCAGATTTCTTTTTTTTTTTTTTTTCAACACAAATCAAATGGAGTTCTCAATGTACCAAAAACGAAAGGTAAAGAAAAAGAAAGACAGCAACCTATTTCTTTTAAATGGCACCCTCTAGCTATTTTGAAAATGCATATGCACAGTACCATGAAAGAATATTTTGTAACGAAATATGATAAAATGTATTTATAACATGCAATGTGTTTGATAAGAATGTTTCAAGTTTGCAAAATGACTTTTTAGAACAACTTTGCATTATGCATATTGTGTGTACATTACTTACACCATAAGCTTATATAAGTTTGCATTTGCATTATGCATTATGTTATGGTAAACCAACTGAATTGCAAAGCAAGTTGTTATATTCTCCCTTAGAGTAGAGACCCCATATGAGTTATAACCTTAACCCATCTTTTATTAGACTTGTACTACAAGAAAATAGGAATTTTCTCAAAGAATTTTTTACGGATTTTTTTTCTACAAAAAATACTCAGATTTAATTTTACGTGTAGTTCTCACGGATAATAGTTGGAAAAAGAATTTCAGATATTTTTATGAATTTTTCTCGTGAAAATCAAGTTAGTGAGAAATATCTGTGAGAAAATTCTGGAGAAAATAACAAAAAATTAGTTAGTTTGTTATTTTGATTTAGCTGTTACTTTTATGAATTTGTATTTTTTAATTTTTTAGTGCAACTTGGAACCCTCAAGTCAAGCAGTGCGAGAACCAGAAGTGGCATCAAATGAAGCTGAACCAGCGGTAGCAGAGGGTAGCCAAAAATCACCATTAGCACCAAAGAGAAAGAGGAAAGCTAATGCAAGTGGAATCGCAAATCTTCAGCTGCTTGAGAAGCTGCCCTGACAGTGAGGTAAATAAGCCTACTGCATCTTGTAATTACTGTGGAAAAAGGTACTTTTGTGACACCAAGGTTCATGGGACATCTAACATGCTTGCGCTCTTAAAAACATGCCCTACCCCTATGCTGTTATGAATGACACAAAGCAATCAGCTATTTTCGATTTGCTGAACTTTCAAATAATTATATGTATTATAATATCTGTAATTAAATTTTTAATGACTTGCTATAAGTACTAAAAAAAATTCTTCTCAAAGGCTTTTGAACAATAAGTAATTCAAAACCTAATTAAAACGTAGCCTAAAATTAATATTTTGCATTGAATTCAGACAGAAGCAAAAATTATATAATCAATTGTCAAAAATCTGCCACTTCATAATCTAGATTTAGGTGTAATTTTAATGGTCAGCAATATGCTATCCCCTCTAAAAGTAGTAGCGCTATTTTACTTTAGTTGGGTGGATTTGGGTGAGATCCACTCAGTAATTTTAGTATCATTATGAAGATTTTAAAAAATTAAGTACTCTAATATATGTCAGAATACTCGGTTATTTATAAAATGTAATAACGACACAATATAGAAAAATATGTCATAAAATATTTTTTAAAATTTGCTTTTTGGTATATTTTTTTATTTTATATCATTCTTATATTTTATAAAAAAAAAAACTATATATTATGACACAAATTAAGTAACTCAATTTTTTAAAATCTTCACGATAAAAATAAAATTACACTATAAGTCTACCTAAATCCCACCAAAAAAAACATAAAAGTAGTGCTACTCCTTTAAAAAGAGAACTAGCATAACACTCACCAATATCAATACAACAACTGAATTCAGAGACCAATGGTTGTCCTGCAGAAGGCAACAATTCTTTTCGTTTTTTTTTTTTTGGCTGTTTCTACGAAGATAAAATATTGGAAAGGTAATTAAAGAGAAAAATAAATGATGTGTTACTAAATAGCACAAGAAATAGTTTTTGTCATAATTTATTTTTTGTGTCAAATTTTTCGTTATAATTAATTGGTATAAAGTAAAATTATGTATGATAATTAATAATACTATTTAATAGAGTTATACTTTGTCTTATTGGATAAGAAGTAATTATGTTTATGTATATTCTTAATAAATAAATTATGACATTAGTATTAATGATCATGAAAATAGTAATTTTTTATTAAATAGTCTGTAATTAAATGATATTAAAATTATTCTCATAAATTTTATATTTAAATTTAAAATTGTAACCAAAAAAAAAAAGATAATAACTCGTAGCAAAAATAAATTAATTAAAAATAGATAAAAAAATAAGAGTAAAATATTTTTTTAGTCCTTGGAAAATGCAGCTACTGATAAATTCGTCCTCCAAAAATTTTCAGTGACAAATTAGTCCTTGAATTATTATTCTGTCTGACAAATTAGTCCTTTGATACTTTAATGAGAAAAGTTCTGGACCCCTACAGACCTTTTTTCTAAATTTTTTTCACTGATCTTACTTAGCTATGTTTAAGTCCTTCTTTTCTCATTCGAGTCCTCCTTTTTTTTTTCACTGATCTTGCCTACCGGAGGACTAATTTGTCAGTGAAATAATAATTCAAAGACCAATTTATCACTAAAAATTTTTTAAGAATGAATTTGTCTATGACTATATTTTTCAAGGATGAAAAAAAGGTTTTTACTCAAGAACTGCAAAGTGTGATGGTCTGATACGACGGTCCAGAAGCTTCTTTCTTCATTGGTAGGTCTCCATCTCTCTCCCCCCTCTCTCTCTACTGTAACCCTTTCTTCTCTCTCGCTCTTATTCACTCTCTAATCTCTACTACCACTTGGACGCAACTTTTCGTTTTGGCCATCCATTGCGAGGTGGAGTCATTTGTCTCCATTGAAATTGCAGAGAAAGATTCCAACTCAACTTCGAAGCAATCAGAATGAAGAACCAGATGAACATGTTCAATCCAATTCTCACGCATGCCATGGCGAAACTTAATATCCTAGTTTGTTTCTCGTGTTCTGAGCATGTGAGGCTATATAGTTGCTTTCAACCGCGAAGTGCTCAGAAAAATCTGGGTTTAATAACATTGATGATGCTGTAGCTTCATTTAATCACATGGTTGATATGAGTCCAAGACCACACATTGTGGAAATTAACAAGATTTTGGGAGCTACTGTGAAGATGAAACATTATCCCTGTGCTATCTCACTTTATAGACAAATGGAGTTGAGGAGAATCAGGCCAGATAGAGTTACTTTGAACATCTTGCTGAATAGTTACTGCAACTTGGGTCAGATGGGTTTTGCTTTTTCTGTATTAGGGAAGATTTTGAAGAGTGGCTATGAACCCTGTATCATAACATTGAATACACTAATAAAGGGGCTCTGTATTAGTGAAGTTAATAAAGCACTGGACTTTCATGACAGCTTAGTAGCACAAGGATTTCAACTTGATGAAATTACATATAATACCTTGTGCAATGGGTTTTGTAAAATAGGAAGAAAAAGCACTGCCATGAAATTGCTACAGAAGTTGGAGGTCGAGTGGTTAAGCCTGATGTAGTAATGTACAACACAATCATTGATGGCTTAGGCAAAGATGGGCTTGTAGATGAGGCACGTGATTTATGTTTTGAAATGATTGCAAGGGGAATTTCTCCCAATGTTGTCACATACAGTTCTCTAATTTATCGTCTTTGCTGTGTTGGTCGACAGCAAGAAGCAACTAAATTATTGGATGAAATGTTTCAGAAAAACATCAACCCGGATGTGCAAACCTTTAATATATTGGCTGATGCGTTTTGCAAAGAAGGAATGATTAAAGAAGCTCAAGATGTGTTTGACAAGATGATGGAAAGAGGTCAGGAACCGGATGTTGTTACTTATACTACTTTGATTGACGGGTATTGTTTAATTGATAAAGTTGATGAAGCAAAAGAGATACTCAATAGAATGGTTGAAAGAGGTTTGGCACCTAATGTTATCAGCTATAGTGCACTAATCAATGGACATTGTAAGAGTAAAAGGGTGGATGAAGCCATTACTCTTTTTAAAGAAATGCGTCAAAAAAATATTGTTCCAAATATTGTAACTTACACTTGTCTTATTGACGGCTTGTGCAAGTGGCAGAGAATCCAATGTGCGCAAGAGCTTGTTGATGAGATGCATGACAACGGTCATTCTCCCAATCTAGTCACTTACAGTGTCTTGTTACATGCTCTTTGTAAAAGTCAGCATCTCGACAAGGCAATTGCATTATTTCAGCAAATTGTCGACCAAGGAATTTCTCCTGATGCGTTCACCTACACTATACTTATTGATGGTCTGTGCAAAGGTGGAAGACTAAAAACTGCACGGGAGATTTTTCAGCATCTTTTGCTTAAAGGCTTTCGTCCTACTGTTTGCACATATAATGTTATGATTAATGGGCTCTGTAAAGAGAGATTTGTTGATGAAGCAATAACCTTGCTTTCAAAAATGAAGGAGAATGATTCAGATTGCCTCCTTGATGCTGTAACTTATGAAACAATTATTCAATATCTTTTTGAAAAGAGTGAAAATGATAAGGCAGAGAAGCTTCTTCAAGAAATGATTGCTAGAGGTCTGCTAAAATGATAAAACAAGGTGAACCCTTTAGTTCCAATTCAAGTTACACCTTTATTATTGTTGAATTTGTATGATTGGTTCGCAAATGTTTATTATCTTTTGGGTCAAAGAACTTGGACCATGTAATGGGGTTCATTCTCTGACTCTTTATATATATATATATATATTGGTGCTGTTAGTTTTGGGATTTGGTTTTCAAGTGACCATTATCTGACTTCTGCCTTCTGAAAAAAGTGAAGCAAACCAAAGAGATATAAGGATTGGGGCTTATATAGAAAGCCATTTTTCTATCATATGCATATGACCATTAAGTTCTACTTGTTGTAGCCTTATATAAGTTCATGGATGCTTATTGTTTGATGTTGTTCTGCACACATAGGTTTACTTTGTGCCCCACTATGTCCTTCCTATACAGTAATTTGCATTTTTTGTAGTGCTTTTGATGGACAACAATTTGATAGCTCCATCAAATTCATTGAATAGCACACACTTGTTTCTCCTTTCTTTACATTCAATAATGTTGCTCGTATTGTATTTAACTTTTTGATAATCTCGTTGAGACGGCCACTTTAAGCCAGTAAAGTTTTATGACATTCACCTACTAACCATTTGCACTAACAGACACATCAGTTTCACACTGCCCCAGCACTACTTGACCAAAGACTCCATACTCAACTGATGCCTTTCATTCTTATCTGAATTCCTTACTTCTTCAAAATCCTTCTTGGGGTGGGATCAGTAACAGTTGAATTATTCGCATATTTTCCTTTTTGCCTGCATCAGTTACTACCAATCAAACCATAGTGTGTGAAATTCTTCACATTCAGGGGCAATGTGGGAACCAAGTTGGATCGAAGTTCTGGGGGGTGGTGATGAGCATGGCACTGACCTCATTGGCTGAAGTTGGCATCTCATATCTTCAGTTGATAGAGTGAATGTTTAATTTGATGGAGCCAGTAATTCCTATTCCATGCCGTGGTCAGTGTACATAGATCTTGAGCTGGTACTACATGCAGAGTTCATTCTTGGTACCCAGTAATGCGCATATGTCTTGAGTTGGTGGAGAATTCTGATGAGTGTAAAGTCCTTGCCAATTAAGTACTCTATGTCATCTGCTTCAGGACTCTCAGGCTCACTATGCCAACCTGTAAGTATAATAGCTGTTGATCACAAAAAATTTAAGGGCTATGTGTTCAGATCAATAAACCAATCATTTTTTTTTTACTTGAGGATTTTAGATCAACATAAATTATGAGTTAATACCTAAATAATCCCTTTGTGTGAAGATGAATCTGATGCTAATCTTAATTCTTTTTCTGTCTGCTGGACCCCTCATGTTTAAATTTGATCCTATGTTTTCTTAATGAGTTATCTATCTTCTTTCTTTTCAGTTGAAGACTTGAATCCTTTGATATCAGCAACTACGAGAAGAGTTACTACAAATAATTACTCAAAGCTTTACTTCTTTCAAGCCCTTGTAGAAATATCATTGAAAGTTCCTCCCTCATCAATTACTACCGTCCTAGCCAAAATGTGTTGGATTCTTCATTCTCAAGGAGTTCAAAGTGGGATCCAAATTGGATCAAAATTCTAGGAGGTAGTCTGTAAAGAGAATGGTATTTACCCACTTGGCTTATACATTGGCACTTTTGACCTTCAGCTTGAAAATGTAAATGTCAATTTCAGCTTCTAAGGTGGTGTATGAGGTAGGGTGATCCTTTGTCTCGTTCCTATTTGCTATGCTTTTGGATGTTTTGCGTCATATGCTTGTGATATGACATGAATGTGGCAGCCACAATGGTAATGTTTGATCATGAACATTAGAAATGCTTGGAATAGGCCTATTAGTTGAAATGACCTATGATCCTTATAAAGCTTAGACTACATTTTCCATTACGCGATGCTTTCCTTGAAATCAATTTTCACTTTCTAAGCTTAAAATGTTTTCCTTGACCAAAATCTTTTCACTAGCCGTCCGAAAGCATAGATGGAAGGACTACATATTCCTTGTTTTTGTCATTTTCACATGATTTGAGTAAGAGAATGACTGGTTAGGAGGAGGTAGAGGAAAAGACTAATTTTTTCCTTCAAAGAATGGTCTCACTCAAGACATTTTGTTTCTAGTTATATTGTGAACTGTAGCTCTTTCTAATTTGGGATTTTAAATCTGCCATTCCCTGGGAGGTGAAGTTTTTTTTTTTTGGGGGGGGGCGGCGACGAGGTAGGGGCTTCTTATTATTATTTTTGTTGTAATACTTAAAATATTGCTGATCCCCATGAACTATAAGCTGACTGATTCCTCTCATATGGATATAAATGCATCGTAAGGCTTAATTCTTTTCCTGTTTTCTGTGCCTTCATGTTTTAATTTGCTTGTTTATCTATCTTCTTTCTTCCAGTTGGAGACTTGAAGCCTTTGATCAGCAACTATGAGTCGAGTTATTTTTCCATTACTTCTTTTCTTCATGGTTCCTTTTTCTCCTCTGACATCTTGAGGATCACAGCAGCATCATGGACTCTGCCCCTGAACTGACAGGAGTGATTGGGAATGCCAGAAGCATGATTGTGTAGCTGATTCACGCCATTGCCTCAGCGACTTTCAGAGGCAAGATTATTACAAACGTAGATGAACAAATGATAAAAATGTGCAAATGAACTCTTCCTATTCTTTGATTGGACTCAGAACAATGTTAAATCTAATCTAGTGTCATTGACATCCCCCCTAAAGGGTCTTGCAGTCATCGACTTTTGTTGGTAATACAAACTCTACACAGGATATCTCTAGGGGAGTGAGTGAGCAGTTCATAGTCATATTTGGATGGAAGGTCTTTTAGCACTGTTTGAGATGGAATTTACTGAAGCAGAGAGTATAATGAATCATCTTATTACTAAGTATCTGCAATACTAGGATGCCATGACTGATGAAAATGGTGACTATAAAGATGGTGGAGACACTTGAAGCTGAAGATGCTCAATTAATCTGCTGCTTCTCATGTTACAAGAAGTACTTATTCAGTAATTTTCACATTTTGACCTTTATATTTTTCACTGGTATAATTTGGTAATTGACTTTAGTGTCTGCAGTTCTACTTGTTTAGTGTCTGCTCTCTTACTGTTAAAAGTGACAAGAATAGCATGGCGACCACAAAAATAAGCCAATGAGCAATGTAAATAGAGTAGCTTCATAATAGCTAAATAACTTGTAGCTAAGTGGTACCGAGAACAACTTTAAAACTCATGAGTTCTATGTTCAAATATAGAATTGTAGCCAAAAATATCAAAAAAAAAAAAAAAAAAA
>QAOA01007611.1:225050-237409 GCA_003255065.1 Cercis canadensis | reverse complement strand
AAAAAAAAAAAAAAAGTGTAGCTTCGTAATAGCAGTGATACATACATTTCAATATGGTTTCCAGATAACACATAACACAAAAAGGAAAGATTGATTTTGCAGAGAAGCTACTCCCAATAGCTTCTCACGGAATTGGGTTTTGTAGCTTCCCAATGCAAAATCAATTTTTCCTTTGGTGTTGTCAAGGAGCTGAAAATCTTCCAGAATTGATTCTACAGTATATACACAATAAAATCTACTTTGAAAGTTTGAAACAATGTTTAACATAACATTTGGTTCTTCATTTTAGAGAGTCAAACCACATTTAGAATTTAGACATAATCATATTTTTTGAAAAGAAACTAGTTGAACAGATTTATTCCAGGACCACCATATACAGGACCTAACACCTTAAAAGATTACTTGAAACAATGTTTGACATAACATATCACCAAGTACAGGACTTAACACCTTAAAAGATTACTTGAAACAATGTTTGACATAACATACCGAACAACCTAATAGCAGCGATACTTACATTTCAATATAGGTCTAATATCTCAAATATGTTTTCAACACAATTTCTCCAAACATGTTTAGAGGGGTACTACTACCTCCAGCAATATTTCAATCTTGACCATCGGATGAAAGGGAGGAAATATATGGGTTCAGATGATGTGACATTGGCAGGTTTGGGGACGCATAAAAATATGCCTAGTGTAAAGTTGCTGTTAAAGAAAATTTTTATGAAATTTAAAGTAAGGGTCTAAAGTTTTTTAAATTGCATTTAATACTTTTGATTACTACTTTAAATTTGAACACAAAACCTACGAGCTTTGAGGACGATTTCAATATCATTTAATTACAAGCTATTTGAATATAGAGAGAGGGTGAAATTTTTTTTTTTTACCACAAGCATCAAACATTTTTTGAAATGCACCATTAATTAAAATCGTTAATACCAACTAAAAAAAGAAATTTTTTAATGATCTATTTTCTTAATAAAATTATTTTTATTCTAAAAAAAATTACCTTTTACTCACCCTCAAAAAAAAAAAAAAAAGCTTGCCCATTAATTAGATAGGTTGCATTATAAGAGAATTGCAATCAGTAGTACCAAAAAACAAAAAAAACAAAAAATATAGGCAACAGGAGTTGGTTCAGTTGATAAGGATCAAAACACTTCACTTGTAAGGCTTAAGTTTGAATCTTAATACTAATAGCTTCCTTTTGATAAGTAATCTGTAAATATCACTCTAAGTCCTTGCTTAGGCCTATAACATGTCCTGACTTTAGAATATGATAACTTCTCTTTACCCTAAACTTTTGTTGATAAAAAAAAAAGTGATACCAAGAAATAAAATAAAATACAATTAGCCATGGAGAATTAGAATTTGAAGATGAACTTTAAACATTTCATTGATTATTAATGTAAAAAGCTCCTAACTCAATTCAACACTGATTAGTAATGACTTTTAAGAAGATTATCTTGGCCAAAACAAAATCAAATCCTTTGCATGGAAATATACATCCCTCAATCCAATAAGACTCAAATTAATACTAATTAGTAATAACTTTCATCAAATTAAATATTTTGTTAAGTCAATTATATCTAAACTAATACCAAGTAGTCATGATTACCATGAAATTACAGCTATAGGATATAGAATATGATTAGACTCTATTTAATATTAAATAATAGATTTCTTAAAATCATACTTCTTCCAACTTAATAAACTCAAACAAATAAATACTAGTTAAATATGAGAATTATGGAATCACATTTCTCCTAACCATGTTCACGAGAAATTATGACTTCAATAATCGCACTAGCCCCAAAGGATTGAATGAAATTCAATTATGGAATTTTCAATTTGACAATAATTACATGAAATTGAATTGAATATTTCACTAATTAAGTCCAATTAAAATGAAATTTCATGGATACTTTTTTTTTTCTCTTAAATTGGCACTAATCAAATTCAATTGAAATGACATTATATATTTTTTCTTATCTCAATTTTACATTAATCAAGTTTAATTGAAATATAATTTGATGAAAATTATCACTGTTTTTCTTATAAGTCATTACTAAATGAGGGCTAATAGGACTATAATAAGTTTATTTTCATATAAGTCTTTATTAATCAATTTTAAATTGAATTGGGCTAATGCATACATGATTCTATAAACTAAATTTTTATTTTTGTGAGTTTTTTTCATCTTAATTTATAGTATTAATTTCAAGATTTTTAATTGCTATTGTCCCTCTTTAGTTAAACCAGACCAACATGCCATTGCTATTGTCACTCTGGCACCGGGGCCCTTGGCTATTGTGTGGTTATGTTGCTGAGTGAATGAGACAAAAGAAACTAAATTGCTTACTGACAAAGCATTTAATGCACATAGTTAGAATTACAAATCATTCAAGGTTTAAATGATTACAGGTTTTTATAGTTTTGACAAATTTTAAATTAAGTATTTATAATTTTTTTTTCTTTCGAAGTCTTTATAATTTAAATTTTTTAATTAAATTTTTGTTATTATTATAATTATAATTTTATCAATTTAGTGCTAATATAACAAATGATTTATTTATGTGACAATAAAAAAATTTGACATAATATCAAAATAGTACAAAAATTGTAATCTCATCAAATTTTGGCCAAAAAAAGTGTATAAAAAAATTGATGATATAGTAATTTTTGTGTCATTTTAACGTCACATCAATTTTTTTTTATTGTCACATAGACAAGTTATTTACTATGTCAGCACTAAACTAACATGTATAATCAAAAATGATAATAATGACCCAATTAAAAAAAAATTCAATCTATAAAAACTTGATTTAAAATTCATCTAAACTTTTGGTATATTTAAACCATCATTCAATGTGCATATTTAAAATTTTGCAATGAATGCCACATTCTAAAAATAAACGAAAGGTTGAACCTTTATTACACCTTATTAACTCCTACTTGGTTTGGTTTGGCTCTAAAATCCTTTCTAGTTTTTAGTCAACCTTTCTTCCTATAGGCAAATAGAGATCATGGAGGTGTATAAACTACAGATGCAGCTACCACTGCTCTTGGCACTTGCACTTGTCATAATAGCTATAGCTATGCCGGTGGTGTACAGTGAAAGTGTTCAGGAACAGGAAGAAGGAGAAGTTCATAAATGGATTCATAAGCACCCGACCCCCGAGAAGGTGACTCGGCTCCATTTTTACTTCCATGAGATGAGCACCGGAAAAAACCCGAGTACTGTACGGATAGCCCAAGCCCCAAGTAGTAGCACCTCAGAGACACACTTCGGGTGGTTAATGATGATGGATGACCCATTAACTGAAGGTCCTGACCCAAAGTCCAAGGTCATTGGCAGAGCACAGGGCTTGTATGGTTTTGCTGGGCGAGAGGAACTGGGTGATCTCATTCTGGCCTCAAGCTTTGCGTTCACAGTGGGGAAATACAGTGGCAGCACTCTCACTCTATTGGGCCTAAATCCAACGGCCCATTTGACCCGTGAGATACCCATTGTTGGTGGCACTGGTATTTTCAGACTAGCACGTGGTGTTGCAGCCTTGAAGACCTATAATAACTGTGAGTTCAACACCACCTCTCATCCTCATCATGGCACTATTGTTGAGTATAATATCTTGGTCGTACATTATTAAAGTATATTCCTTTGGTATTTCCATGTTAAGTACCTAGCTAGCAAACTATTGTGGAAAGCTTAAACTAAAGCTTTTTAATTTCAGGAAATAAAAGATTAAAGTATATCCTTTGTGCAATATATTTTTTTTAGGTGAGAATTATGCTATCACATTTAAGAAAGGATGATAGCGCTACACTTTTAAGTTAGATGGATTCGGGTGGAATTTACCCAGTAATTTTGATGTCATTGTGAAAATATCGAAAAACTGAGTCACTCAATATGTATCAGAACACACAATTCCTTATAAAATACAAGAACGACATGATATAGAAAAACTTGCTAAGAAACAACTCTTTTAAATTTATTTTTAACATGTTTTCTTATATCATATCTTTCTTGCATTTTTATAAGGAATTGTAGGACTCAATTTTTCAAAATATTTGCAATGATACTAAAATTANTTGATGTCATTGTGAAAATATCGAAAAACTGAGTCACTCAATATGTATCAGAACACACAATTCCTTATAAAATACAAGAACGACATGATATAGAAAAACTTGCTAAGAAACAACTTTTTTAAATTTATTTTTAACATGTTTTCTTATATCATATCTTTCTTGCATTTTATAAGGAATTGTGGGACTCAATTTTTCAAAATATTTGCAATGACACTAAAATTACATTGTAAGTCTCACCTAACTAAGAGAAGTATAGAGCTACCAGCCCTAAAAAGGGGATGGTAGTATAGTGCTCATTTTTTTTTTAATTTTTTTTTATCTATTCACCAAGTGCTACGCCAGAGATGCACAACGATCTTGAGGATTGCTCCACCATGGTGATTTGGATCTAATAATGTGCAACAAATAGAACGAGTGAAAAATTAAAGAAAGAAAATTATCATTGGTTGTGAAATGCTTCTAAGTCCTGGAGATGTATGATGGCTTTAGGATCATTTTAGAGCAGAGAAACTTTTGTTTAACATCCCACATATGACATATCACAAGCGCAAACGGAAAAAATGAGACTTGATGTGTAACAAGGCAAACATTAAATCATCCACAACTTGTCGGAGGTTTGCATATTAGATAGATATTAATGGAGAAGGACCTATTCAGTCTCTTTCAGATAAAGTTTCTATTTCAAAAAAATTCATTACTGATGATGGACCACCCTTGCCATTAGCGACACTTAGAAAAGCCACACATTGTCCTTGTCCTCTACTTCTTGTAATATTCTCTTACCAACTGTTTTGGTTACTTCAGGCCCCACCAGAAGATCTATTCTTTCTGCAAAAGTGCATCAGTTTCAGCACTATCCTCGTCATACCTTGGAACTTAGCAGCTAGAGCCTTCCTAATGACCTTTTCGTATAATTAAAAGGTAGCCTCAGTTCACACGACAAACAACTGTGTGTAGACCTGGATTCATGCAAATCATAGCCCTGAAAACCAGCTCATGTTTACTGTTTGCCTTGCGCAATAATTGACAGAGAACCCAAGACTTAACATGATGAACCATTTCTCTTTTATTATTTTTAACCTCTAATCTATAGGCATGAATTTTTAGCTTAAACGCCTAAAGATATCCTAGAAGTTTTCAAAGTATTCTGCGAATGTTGGATAGCAACAAAAATATGTAAAGTTCATATTCAAGTGTAACTACGATTCTTTTGCTGAGGACCACGAATTACCCAAAGCAGGTAGTCCGATCTGGTTGCTTCTATTACCTGCAGCTGCAAGTAAATGTGGCGAGTCACTACAATTTCAAATCAGCACTGATTTAGACTGTCCTCTAAGTCTAAGGCATAACCAGCAGGAACGAATTAAGTAACATGAGAGATCATGTTTCGGAGAGGACCAAACGCAATCAGAATAGAGAGAATGTACAAAGGGCA
The DNA here is from genome assembly GCA_003255065.1 of Cercis canadensis. Lineage (NCBI taxonomy): Eukaryota > Viridiplantae > Streptophyta > Magnoliopsida > Fabales > Fabaceae > Cercis > Cercis canadensis. The sequence goes on along the minus strand of QAOA01007611.1, from coordinate 231,880 downwards.
ACATTCTCATTTCTAAGCCATAACAAATGGATTTCCGCACCCATAGGTATATATATATATATATATATATATTCTTTTCAAAAAAAAGGAGGGGAATCAAAAAGATGCATTACTTGTAGTCCAGTAGTAAAATGTAACAAAAATAGCAAATGTGAATATCTAACAAGGGAAACTACAAAGACTGATCAAAGAAGAGATACTTTTGGGTATAGAAAACATGAAAACGCTACTAAGCATTCTTTCATGATAACCAGCAAGAGATGCTATCTTCCCTATTACCGTGCAAGTGCTGCAGCATACATAATCTAACTTCAATCAACATCATCATCATTGTCCAAACTGCCATTGTTGATGATAACCAAATATCTTCTTGAGTAGAGGAACGAGACCAATCAAAGCAATTTGAAGTTGTTCTGAACTATTTAATCGAATACTAACTTGTCCTGCACCTCTGTTGTTCAAATTGGCACGGGCAATGAGATTTGTATACCTTCCAACTGGGATCTGCGATTGTAAATTGCACCCAACTGCAAGATCTCCGTGCCAATCCATAACTGAAATCCCCAAAGTTGATAATGAGCGTCCTAGAGGGTAATCTTTATCCCTCAATTGGGCCTCTAAACTGCCACCATAAGCAACATCCCCACGACCTGCCATTGCACCACCAGATATAACCAACTTGAACCTTTTACCAGCAACCAATTTGTCTTCAACTTTCACTCCACCTGAGAAGGAATCACCCAAAAGAGTAACTGAGAGACCGGCAGTTGCCTTATTTCTCCTAAAATTACTAAATCTTGTCTCACTGCGTAGTGTATAAGCTAAGTCCTTCCCAACATTCTGCATCTCAAAACCTAAAGAAGTTGCTTTCCCTTCTCCATGCTTTAGTGAACTGTTTATTTCCATCTGAACATTAGCATCCTTTTTATCCTTTGTAACCTGCCCACTGAAAGACAAGGGTAACTTGTCTTTAACAACAAACAATCTTTCTACATTTATTCCTTCATAACCAATATCATGATCCCATCCATGAGCTTCAAGGACAGGTCTTACAAGCCACTGGTTGGATGAATCAAGAGAACGATACCGGTGAGTGGGATTATCAGAATCAAAAGAAGCAGGCAACACCAAATCTGGCATGGGAACAGGAACAGAAGCTGCACCACCACTTTCTTCTTCCACGTTTTCACTGTAATCACTCAGCAAATCTTTGGCTGCTTCTGCCATTTTCTTCATCATTTTTCGTCGCTTCTTTTCTTCCTTCAATTGTTTCCTCACAAAAAGTTTTTCTCTATATTCTAACTCATCAAAATATGCTTTCTTCTGAGCTTTAGAAAGCGTCTCCACCTGGGCCTTTGTCAAAGGTTTAAATGGTGGCAAGTCATCAATCTCAGTTTCATCTTCAGAATCTGATGAATCGTCCAGATCGTCATCTAGACCGTCCTCATCACCAAACTGCTCCTCTGCCAGCTTTAATTGTGGTCTTGACTGAAGAAGGGATGACAGAAGAAAAGGTAATGGTGGGCTTCTTGCTCGAGCTGCATAAGGCCTTCCAGGTGGACTATCTTGTAACTTAAGAAGAGCATTTGCTTCAGCCAGGATTTTCGATGCAAAAGACAGAAGTAACAGATGAGGTTTCCAAACCTGGCCATTTGGCAACACTCTTTGGCCAGCTCTATTTGTTCTGCATGCAGAGTGATTCTCCACCAATGATACAGGATTCATGAGCCGCATATCTCCTGCTGCTTGACGAATGGCTTGCTGCACAACATGAGAACGTTGAGTGACAAACATGTCATAACTGGAAGCAGTACCATTAGGGCCATCAGGCGGAGCGGACGCTGCATGAGTCAGAACTACGATAGCATTGAACCATATGGATGGTCCAAATATCTCGGTAATTGTGCGTAAGAGTGGCATATCACTAGAATCCCGGCTCTGCATATCTAATCTATCAAGATACAACACAATATCTGGTGGTGTTTTCTTGATAAAGTTCTTGACTGAGTGCAGGATCTTCTCATTATGTCGCTGATCTGACCAGGAGGGTAGAAGTCCTGGTGTGTCAATGACCCTTACCTTAATCCCTTGCACAGTTCCCACAACATCCTGAACCCTTTTTGTTGCCATATGAAAAGCATCAGTATTGAACTTAACCTCATCAAAAATAGAATTAATGGTTGCACTTTTACCAACTCCTGTCTTTCCAAGAACCATTATCGTACAAGAGAAATCAAGTGGCTCCTGACCTGCTGCTTCAAGCTGCTCAGCCATTGCACTTGCACGGTCAAAACTAAAAGCACCAACACGGCCCCCATTCCTCCCTCTAAGTTGCTCAGCTAGTCCTAGTCTGTACAAAACTTGTGCTACAACAACATTGTGGGGAGTCTGCCCAAGCCTATGAGCTAGCCGTAAAAACTTCACCCTGATCATCTGAAGTTTCTCTCGAGTCTCGTCATACTCCTCAGCCTCTGCATTTGCAGAGTCCTCAATTTGTTGGGACTGTGCATTAGATATAGAACCATTCACACGAGGATGCTGTACTACCCGAGGTGCAGGTTCCAATAATGGGGCTGCACGTCCAAGGCCGGCTGGACGAACAGGAGGAGGAACAGTGCCAGCAGATTTTCCAGACAAAGGAGTTAGCTCTGGTGCAGGCTGACGATTCTTTTCTCCAGTAACTTGAGTGTTTAGCTCTGCTTTCGCATTCTTCTCTACCTTTTCAGGCTCCTCAACCACAGAAGAGTTAGCATGATCTCCACGAATACCTTCATCAGCATTCTGCGATTGATAATCCTTATTACTCCCTTCTTTCAAATCAGTGGTACTAGCCAGAACACTTTGTATCTTATCAGTTGTAGAATTCTCCAAAGTGGATGGGCTTCCAGCATAAACCGTCACTTCACTTTCCTCCACAGGTTCACATGGGTCAGGAGAAGCTCCTTCTGGCTCAAAAGTTGCTTCTTGATGCTCTGAGGCTGATCCAGCTTTAGCATCTTTGATCTGCTGATTACTGTAATCTTCACATTCTGCACTCTTACTACTGAATTTGCTCATTTCTTCGCCATTACCATCCCCATGTCTTATATCAGTTCCAGGGTCATCGTTCTTCAGATCCCTTATTCTTTCATCCTGATGTTCCACATCCCCATTAGCCAATTTCCCATTTACTTCTGTACTCTTATCTTCTTTGATTTCAAAATGAGGATCATCTGAAGCATTCAATTGTTCCTCAGTCTTGTCATCTCTAAATTCAGCTTGCACATCACTCTCCTTCAAATCCACAGCATCAGAACCCTGATTCAGCATCTCCTCAAAGGATTCAGATTCCGTAGTAGGTTCAACAACAACTTTGTCCTCCTTGTCTGAGTTTCCATTTTCCAAAGTAAAACCATCACTTGTTCTAGAAGTCACATTCTCAGAATCCTCATTATCAGACCTGTCAATTTTTAAACCAGAGTTTACATCCACCATGCCTCCATCCTCCGTAGCTCCAATGTCTCCATCAGCATTAAACCCAGATACATCCTTTCCACCACTCCTATCACTACCCTCCAACTGGTCATCCTTCATACTGTAGGATTCATTAGACAATACTCCATCTCCAGTACCTCCAGAATCAATTCCGTCCAGATGAATGCTGTCAATCTCCTCCCCATCCTTATCCACATTCTGGTTGACAATTACTTCTAACTCCCCCTCCATGTGTTTACCAGACTCACCAGCGACCCCAATTGCCTCCTCAAAGTTCTCCACCTCTTGTGCAGCATCAGGATTTTCATCAACCACACCTGAAGCCGATGTACCAACTGAATCAGAATGATCATCTTTACCAACATCAGCATCCCCTGAAGAGAGCTGTGCTCCCTGAGCAAGGAAATGCTCTTGTGCATCCATTGCCTCCTCAAAGACCTCTTCTCCTTCCAATTCCTTCAATTTATCAGACCCTATCACACTCGCCTCAGAAATGCCATCTTCCACTCTCATCCTCTCTCCCTCGTGAGACGCATCAAAAACCTCAACCCCGTTATCCATCACAGAACCTCAATGTCGCTTCAAAACCCTAGATCACCAAAATTAGAAATCAGAAACTCATTGAACCGTAAAGTGAGTTAGAGAAGTGGAAAAAAAGGAAGGGGAAGCACGGAAAACTTCAAATGATTGATTATTCACAAGCCTCAATAACAATTAAAATCCACACCCTAATTCATACGCTAAAAACTGCGAAACCATAACTGTAAGCAAGACAATTCATCTTTTTTGCTTTGGCAGTAATTTATTAGCGAAACGGTCCTCAAAAATCAGATCCATAGAGTGTGTCCGCGTGTGCGAAGGTTTCTATTAGGGTTTTGCAGAATAAAGAAAAACGAAAAGAAGCATTAAATTCTAGTAAATAATAGCAGAAATGCTAACCTGGTTATGCCTGAATGTGGGAGAGGGAAGAGAGAGGGGGCGAAAGGTTGTAACAGTAGAGAGAGAAAGCTGTGCTGTGCGTGTGTGTAGTAGGTCTTAGTTGAGCAAAAGAGAGAGGATCTTCCTTCATATGCTTTTGAGCTTTTCTCTATCTACTACTCTCTAGGCTTTACCAGTAAACGTATCAAGGATAAGAGCTTATGAACGGTTAAAGATCACTGTGGGGTTTTGATCGGACGATGGAAAATGATGCACAGTATCATCGTGAAATACGCCAATCACCGTGGCGTAAATGCAAAGGGAAGAAAAAGGGTTTTCTGTTTTTGATACTAGAAATACTAACACGTGGAAGACCTTGAATTTCACGTGGGAAAGTTGGGCGGTGAATAGTACCCGTCCATTACAATAGACGATGATGATCTTGGTGAAAAGTGAAAACTGAAAAGGACGTAGCTACACTACACAGTCTATACTAACTGAGCTCACGTGATGATCACGAGACAGAATATAGATTATTTATTCACTGCTTTGGTATGAAAAACCCTTGTGGTGATTTGTGTGTGGCAGCCTTGGTTAATATATATATATTGATAAATTATTTATTAAAATAAGCACTATGTAAATTATTTACACAAATAATATGATTTTTTAGATAAATATAGTCACACTATATAAGAAAATAACATTTTTATGAGTGTTACATTATTCTTAATATAACATGACTAGTGTCACTTTTTTAAAGAGTAACATTTTCTCAAGTGTCACGCTACTTCTCAAGTAGCGTGATTGTTTTTTTCAATTTCTTNAGCTCACGTGATGATCACGAGACAGAATATAGATTATTTATTCACTGCTTTGGTATGAAAAACCCTTGTGGTGATTTGTGTGTGGCAGCCTTGGTTAATATATATATATTGATAAATTATTTATTAAAATAAGCACTATGTAAATTATTTACACAAATAATATGATTTTTTAGATAAATATAGTCACACTATATAAGAAAATAACATTTTTATAAGTGTTACATTATTCTTAATATAGCATGACTAGTGTCACTTTTTTAAAGAGTAACATTTTCTCAAGTGTCACGCTACTTCTCAAGTAGTGTGACTATTTTTTTCAATTTCTTAAGAAGTGTAGTCATATTACTGTAGTGTAACGTGACATTTATAAAAATACTATTTTTTCATATAGCGTAATCAAAAGTATATTATTTGTATAAATAATTTGTAAAGTATTCCATTTCAATAAATAATTTAAAAAAATATTTTTTTTGTCAATTTGCCCTTGGTCCTATCCCAACATGACCATAGTTTTAAGTTTTTTTAACATAATAATTTAGAGATTACATAGATTGCTTTAGTTATAAGTTAAGGTCTTTTTTTTGTCATTTTTTTATCCCTAACCTTTTAAAATTTAATTTAGCATAATTTGATATTGGTTTATTCAATTTATGCACATAGAACATTTCTAACTTATGGCTTATGTATGCAACATGGTGCTATTTATTATTGATACTGAATCAAAATTAACTCCATTTATCGCATATCATCTGCATGATATTGGTAGGTTGGCTACTCGATTGATGAGAAAACAGTTGCTTTGTTTTCTGGAATTAGAAATCTGTAGCGTAATAAATAAGAGATTAACCCCAAAACCAGCAACATCTCTTTTAAATGGTAGACTATTGGCTTTTCAAGACTAGTTGGATATAAAATAGTAGATTCATAGTCGTAATCATACCTTAGGGAAATGAAGCCTCGAATCATGCATCGAGGGAAGCACCAAAATATACATGTTGGGACCAATTTCTTCAATAATGCAGTTTACTAATTTATTTCCATCAATACTATTCTTTTACAAATATTTTCATGATTACAGTAGCTTCTTTTTTTTAAATTATTTCCTTTCGCTGAATGTGGAGAAGGAAAATGGGATGTTGAAAGACACCGTATCATTTGTCGCTTTTCAAGGTGAGAGATGACAAATGATATGGAGGCTTTGAAATTTACTGTTTAAAGGAGCCATATCATTTGTCGCATTTAAATAGTGTTTTTTCACTCCCTCGTGAATGAACTGTAACTGCATGTGTCACTCTAATTGATGGATTCACGACATATGAAATGGAGTGGATCCATTTCATATGCCGTCTCTCATATTAAGAGTCAACATATCAAATGAAGCCACTTCATTACCCAATTCGTCCTCTACTCCATTACATTTCAAATAATATTTTTTTAAAAAAAAAACTACAATAATCATAATTTTTTTTTTTGTAAAAGAACGGTATTGATAGAAATAAGTTAATAGACTGCATTATTGAAGGAATTGGTTCTATATGTTAATTATTTTAATAGATATGTTTCATGATTATATATATATATATATATATATATATATATATATATATAAAA
>QAOA01007611.1:182064-224993 GCA_003255065.1 Cercis canadensis | reverse complement strand
AATAGAAAATATATATAATTAAGCATATTTTCATAATTTTTATTTTTTAAAATTTTCACATTAATCGTGTTTTTATTTTTTAGAAATATTTTTTAATTTTACAAATTAAATATGTATTAGAAACTGAAAATAAAAAGATATTTTAAAAAATAAAAACTAAAAATAGAAATAAGAAAATATTTTTGAAAGCAAACAGTTTTCAATTTCCTTTTTGTGTGGAGATTGTTCATAATATTATATCAAAATTTGTAGCAGTAAATTTTTTTTTTTTGTCAATGAACATTCTTGTTCTTGAGAAATTAATTCCATAAAAAGGAGAAAGGGAAATAGACCCATGGCCATGGGGTTCAGTTCAGATTTTAGCCCAAAAAACCGTGGACTGGGTTCAGAATCAGATGTTGCCGTTGCGGCAGAATATTGTTGACTATTGAACACTATTGACAAGGCCCTAGGGTGGCACCGGGTTCGACCCAGTTTGTATTTGGGTTCACCCATTAATGATCAAACCAAGTTAGGATCTTGACTCTTGAGATTAGAGCTGTCGTGCTGTTAATTATCAACCGCCGCCAATGCTCCCCGGAGCAGCCATAACAAATCCACAGTCGCCTTCAATCCAGCAACATAGACGATGAAGGGCGAATTACGCACTTGGCATGTTTTTTCTCTGCAATGCCATCTCTCTCTTTCCCATCTCGCAAATTTACTCCAAGTGGCCAAAAATCCAATAAAGTACGTTTCAGCAATCTCTGCCTCGTCAAATCCCTCCTCAAGGCCTCCTCCAACGGCCAACTGTCCCATGCTGTTTCCTCTCTCGACCTCTTTGTCAGCAAAGGCATCCGCTTACCCTCTCGTATACTCGCCAATCTCTTGCAGCAGTGTGCAGAGATTGGGTCTCTCAAACAAGGCAAATTGGTTCACCTCCATTTGAAGCTCACTGGACTCAGACGCCCCACTACGCTTTTGGCGAACCATTTGATTCATATGTACACCCGGTGCGGTGATGACATTCAGGCACGCAAGGTGTTCGATAAAATGGAGGTTAGAAATTTGTATTCTTGGAATAATATGCTTTCTGGGTATGTTAAAATGGGGTTGATAAAGCAGGCCAGGAATTTGTTCAATAAAATGCCTGAGAGGGATTATATATCATGGAATACAATGGTCATTGGGCATGCACAGAACGGGTTCTTTGATGAGGCTTTGAGCTTTTATAGACGGTTGAGGACATTGTCAATAGGCTATAATGAGTTTACTTTTGCTGGTGTCTTGACTGTCTGTGTGAAGTTGAAAGAGTTTCAACTTTCTAAGCAGGTCCATGGGCAGGTTTTAGTTTCCGGATTTTTATCTAATGTGGTTCTGTCAAGTTCACTTGTTGATGCTTATGCGAAATGTGGAGAGGTGGCAGATGCAAGGACATTGTTTGATGAAATGCCCATCAGGGATGTTCTTGCTTGGACTACCTTACTTTCGGGTTATGCCAAATGGGGGGATATGGAATCGGCTATTGAACTGTTCAATCAGATGCCTCAGAAAAATTCCATCTCATGGACATCTTTGATAGGTGGTTATGCTAGAAATGGTCTCAGTCATGAAGCACTTGAAGTGTTCAGAGAGATGATCATGCATCAGGTTAGACCTGATCAATATACATTTAGTAGTTGCCTCTCTGCTTGTGCCAATATTGCTTCATTAAAACACGGTAAACAAATACATGCCTTTTTGGTACGAAGTAACATTAGACCTAATACTATAGTTGTTAGTTCTATAATTGACATGTATTCAAAATGTGGGAGTATGGAAACTGCAAAGCGAGTATTCGACTTCATTGGAAATAAGCAAGATCCAGTGTTGTGGAACACAATGATATCTGCACTAGCTCACCATGGTTATGGTGTAGAAGCAATTTTGACACTAAACAATATGCTAAGATCAGCAGTGAAGCCAGACAAGGTCACCTTCGTTGTGATTCTAAATGCATGTAGTCATTCAGGTCTTGTGCAAGAAGGCCTTCAGTTTTTCAAGTCCATGACCTCTGATCACAGTATTGTTCCAGACGAAGAACACTATGCATGCCTAATTGATCTTCTGGGGCGAGCTGGATGTTTCAACGAATTGATGAAGCAACTTCAGATGATGGATTTTAAGCTTGGTGGCCGTGTTTGGAATGCTTTACTTGGTGTATGTAGAATTCATGGAAACATAGAACTGGGAAGAGAAGCAGCTGAGCACCTTATTGAATTGCAGCCTCAATCCTCTGCTGCCTATGTATTACTTTCAAGCATATATGCTGCACTTGGGAAATGGGAATTGGTGGAGAAAGTAAGAAAGCTTATGGATAACAGACATGTGAGGAAAGAACGGGCCATTAGTTGGATTGAAATTGACAATAAGGTTAATGCTTTTACCGTTACAGATGAGTCACACCCTCTGAAGGAAACCATATACTCAGTTTTGGGGCACTTGGGTAGCCAGATAGAAGACAATGCCTCATAACCTATTTCTGAAATGTGAAAGTTGGCAAATTCATTTTTCATTAGATCATAATTTATGGCGCAGGAATACAGTTTATGGGAGTTATATTTCTTTTTCTTATCCACTGATTCTAGATTCTGCAGAACTGAACCTCCCCATGGATATACTTACGAGATTTTACCCCCATCAAATAACAAAGGAGGAATGAGAAGGGGGATGGGTGGGAAGAATATAGGTGACTTCCTGGGAGATAGTTCGCTTCCGTTTTTTCCCCATTGTATTAGGTGATTTTTTCTCCTATAAATCAGATAAAAGACATTTTTTGATATCACTCTATTTTATATACTGCGTAGATTTTCTTCCCGTGAAGCATAGAGCTTTCCTCAATGTGATTTGTAATACTTGTTTTTTGTTGTTTCTTTTTTATTGGTTTGGTCAGCAAGACCGTGGGTATATTAATTTTAGACCTTAGTTCGTGATGCATATCAACGAGAAGACTTAGACAAAAAGGCACATAGGTAGGTGGAGTTATCACCTATGGAGAACGACATTGATGAGTATGACTGGCAATTGGGGGGTTAGCTTTCATGTTCTTCTGATTCGCACAGATTGTATTAGCCAAAAAGAAAATTTCAGAGAGAACTATCGCGGTGAGCTCAGGTCAAGTGATCTGGCTAAGCCCCATTTTGATAGACAATTTTTTAACTTGAATTTGTTTTTACATGCAGTTGGATGGTCTCTCTCTGCAGTGCTTGCTGCTCAGAGTCAGCTCAGGCCTCAGGGGATGGAGTTGGCTTCCAATGGGAGCTTTACAATGCCAAGTATCTTTGTTTTCTTTAAGCCCAATGGACTTTATATTTCAAAACTGTTCGGTTAATTCTAGCATGGGAAAACAACGGGCCTCCCTAAGTGTATCCCATTCCATTTCTTCGTAGCCAACAAAAATAAAACTGCAATTTATATACCCAATTGTCATGGCAAGTGTGATATGCTGTGCGTTCAGCCTCTACTGCTCTGTGAAGTATTGTTCTGTCAAAAGGGGAAAAATAACTTATAAATACTACTTTACTAATTGAGCTTTTGTCCTCAAATTAGAAAATCACATGGTAGGCCCCCAGAAAGCTTCATGTTGCTGTGGAATGTGAGTGTGTGGTTTGGATATTTAAGTGGACCAATACATTGTGGATTATTACCCAAGTCATTGATTTTATAATATAACTAGTTGTAGTACTGTACAATGCACGGGCAGCTAATAAAATAGAGAAATCTAACCTGTGAAGAGAGAGAATAGAAATAGAAAAAACAAGAGAGAACAAGGAGCGAATATATTGACTTTAAATATTCATACTCACAAGAAAATGCATGATTATTGGTCTTTCCAATTTTTTGTTATACTAGGGATGTTAGAGGATGGGATATTTACTTGTACAATGTGTGTTTTGTGTCTATTGTTCTTTCTTTCAACTTTTTTTTTTTGTTAAAATATGATTTTGAACTTAAGACTTAATTAAACCTTTTTAAGAAATTCTTAGGTCAATGTGTGTTAATTTGCTTACCTGTTCTTATCACTAAGTACAAATGTTGCTAACTGGCTTTGGCTGTGTGGAGCTTCGCTTTGTATTGGGTTGAGGATGTAATCTCTTGTTTGGGTCTAACGAAGATTGTCCTATTCATATCAGAATAGAAGGGAGCGGCTGTAAGAAACTGATTGGCTTATAATTTTCTTTTATTTTAACAATTTGAACATTTTTGTCTTTTTTCTTTAAAATGAACAATTTATTACATCTATATTCATCAAATGTACAATTTTGATCATTTTATCATTTTTTGAATCTAGTTTAAATTGTAAAGTTCTTCAATTCACGAATTTACCATTTAGATTAAAGAATTCAAATTAAAAAGTTACGTTTTGCGAATCTTCTCACAAAATTTCAACTCGATCCAACAGTATGACTTAACTCAAAATACCAAAATTAGAAGTTTTCATCTAACTACAAATTTAAATTCATTAACTGTTAGATCGAGCTGAAATTTTATTGGAAGTTTCATAAGACATAATTCTTCAATCTAAACAGTAAGATTATAAATCAGAGAACTTTACAATTTGAAATAAACCTAAGAAATTTTGGCTTAAAAACAANTTTATAATTTGATAAATTTTGGCTTAAAAATAAAATAACCAAAATTACACATTTTATGAATATAAAGGGATTAAATTATTTATTTTTAAATAAAAAATTTAAATTGTTAAAATAAGAAGATTAAGATTGTAATTAAGCACAATTTATTTGACCATGCGGTGCACATATTTTATTTTATTTTGTTTCTTTCTTTCTTGTTTCTGTGATTTAGTGGTTAAACAATCGTAGAATGGCACTTTGGGAAGATGACCATCATAAGAATCCACCTTATTATATTAGCAAATCCATCGATTGAAAACATCAATTTCTTTACATATTGTTTTACTTTCTTATAATTATAAAAAGAAATTGACTCACTTAGTATTTATAGGTAAACATTAGAGTACCTACTACATTTGAAAGTTACAAAATGTTACAAACATCCATGTGCAGAGAATAAACTTTGGGGGTGTTTGGTAGATGATTTTTTTTTAGTTTTTTGAGAATCTCAATTTGAGAAACTAATATTTTATATTTAGTACAAGATTTCAAAAAATAATTTTCAGGAAAGTAAGATCCTCAAGAATGATTTTGAAACAAGTTTCTCATCAAAAATTTTTTATGGTGAGGGGTGAAAATCTTAGAATCTCATGACCATGAAAAAGTTTTTAGGACATAAAAAGATAGAAATATTCTTTATTAATGACATAATCGTAATAATATCAAATAAAAGAAAAAAGTAAATTAAACAAAATTAAATGAAAAGCATAAAAAAATATATAACAAAGACACAATTTTTCTAAAAATAAATTTTCATTAATTATATGAAGTAATTTTATTCTTGCTTTTTACTTAAAATAGATAGGGGTATTTTTGAAAAAAAAAATGCTAAGATTTCTAAGAAATTTGTATTAGAACTAATAAACACGGGATATAAGATTCTCAAAAAATATTGTTTAACATTCTCATGAATGTTTAAAGCCTATCAAATGCATTTGTAACATTTTTTAGAATTATCATTCTCAGAAAACATAATTCTAAGGAATGAAAAAAANAAAAAAAAAAAAAAAAAAAAAAAAATCTCTACCAAAGCCCCTTTAATTAGTTAGACAAAGCCAGAGCACATTCATCATAAAGATTCAACACCCCATATATCAAACAAATCGAACTGCGATATTTAATTTGAGGCTGTAGTTTACAAGCAAATCTGGAAAAACAATATTTTCTTGTCACACATGAATCTTGCTGCCAAAGAGAGCTAGTAGTGGCTGAAATCTACTCAATCACTGTCTTTTAGATAGTAGATAATCATCATTATCATCAAAATGTGAAACAGCTCATCCATGCCACACTAGACATATTCATAAAGTAGAGAAAAAAAAAAAAAAGTTGCTTATAGAACAACAACAATTTCTTATTGTTAGAGAGAGCAGAAAAACGCTTATAATTTTGTGGATGTACTGATACTTGGTGCTGGTAAAATGACTAAAAAAAATATAATTTTGTAAAGTATTTATGTAAATTGGGTAATTTGAAATTTTTTTATGGATTTAGAACTGTTTTAATTAAATTATTGATAGACATATAAATAAACATATAAGTAGAGTCATGTTACTTTGAAGTAAAGTCACGTTACTTCAAAGGGTCACACTACTTATAAAGTAGCGTGCCTCATATTATTCGTGTCATCTGAATAAAATAATAAAAAATATGCTATTTGTGTAAAAAAATTTGTACAATATTCAATTTTGATAAATAGTCTTCTAAATTGCATTTTGTTTGTCAATTTATCCTTTGTGCTCTATATTAATAAAGAGAGAGAAAAAAAAAACTGTAAATATGAGATGCTCATTTTGGTTTTAGTGTCCATAATTCATAATCCATTTGAGCAGAGACTTTTTGAGTGGGTTGATAATGATCATAATGAATTAGCAACTAAGAGATTAGAACAAAAACAAAGAAAAAGACAGATAAATTTGGAGAGCCATACAAGTGGAGGAAGGAAAGAGCAATCCCTGTTTAAGTTACAACTCACCCACCAATAATGAGAGCGAAGGCGCCCCACAAATTGGAAAGACAACAGAGCCCCTCCCATCCCATTCCAAACCAAAACCCTTTGAACTTTGAAGATAATCAAGACAAAAAATCATTATAGAAACACACAACACAACACAAGCATCATAATCTTCGATTCTCACGACCAATTCAACAAAGTCCAATTACCCCAATAATTAAAAACCAATTTGACGTTACAATGCTTTATTATATTAAATCCCATCAACCAATTCTTTGCCTTCAACAGCTAGTACCAGCTGCAACAAGAAAAAGCAGGATTAAAGAAGAGGAAGAAGTAGCCATTCTTCGTCTTCTTCAACGTCATCTTCATCATCAATCATCTAATTTCTTCTCAGTTCTCACCCTCCACTCTGAAAGCGATTACTGAAGATGGGTTCCCAGGTGTCTAAACAGATTGAGAAACGAAAGACAATCCATACAGAGAAGAAAACTCTGTCTGATCTTAAAAGCTCTGGGGAAGAGTACCCTGGCGCTGATTACCATCCATTAGATAGGAAAAACTGGATGTCTGGGCTGAACCCAGATAAAATTCTTATCAATAAGATTGTTTGGCCGGGGACCCATGATTCTGCAACCAACAAGATTGGTATTCCATTCATCTCTCGTCCTTTTGCTCAATGCCAATCCTTGTCTATCTATGAGCAGCTTGTGAAGGGCACCCGGGTGCTTGACATTCGAGTTCAGGAGGATCGCCGAGTATGCCATGGAATTCTCGTTTCTTACAGTGTTGATGTTGTCATTAATGATGTCAAGAAGTTTCTGTCGGAAACGCACTCTGAGATCATAATCCTTGAGATTAGAACAGAGTTTGGGCATGAAGATCCACCTGAATTTGACAAGTACTTGGAGGGTGAATTGGGTGAGTTTCTGATTCCCCAGGATGATCATGTTTTCGGGAACACCATTGCACAAGTGTTACCAAAGAGGATTATATGCGTTTGGAAGCCAACAAAATCACCTCAGCCTAAGGCAGGGAGTCCCTTGTGGAGTGCAGGGTATTTGAAGGATAATTGGATCAATACAGATTTGCCATCAACCAAATTCGACAGCAATTTGAAGTATCTGAGTGAACAGTCACCAGTTACATCAAGGAAATACTTTTACAGGGTGGAGAATACGGTTACGCCGGTGCCGGATAACCCAGTTTTGTGTGTGAAACCCGTCACTAGACGCATTCATGGCTATGCTAGGCTCTTCATTTCTCAGTGCTTCTCCAAGGGGTACGCAGATAAGCTGCAGATATTTGCCACAGACTTCATAGACGAGGATTTTGTTGATGCATGTGTGGGACTTACTAAAGCAAGGATTGAAGAGAAAGCATAGAATTCTGTATCTGTATTGTATGTTATGTCTATATTTCCATTCTTGTTCTGCATGTTTTCAGTTCCTTCCCACTCAATCTCAATCGTTATTCTTGTCATTTGCTGCTGTTTTCTGCTCCATGTCTGAAACATGGTTGATGTATCTGCTGTGTGTATAGATTTGTTTGTAAATTGTAATGTCATAATAAACCATGGCTTCTCTTCTGGTGGAATTTTAATTTAATTTCGATATAAATTTATTTTAGGATTCTTTCCTCCATTCTTGCACTGATGTGAAAAAAATAAGTGAATCATCCAAAAAAAATTGATGATGTCGCGCATGAAAGTAAAATTATTTGGTTAGAGCATTGGTTTGGTAGGTGCTGTAGTGATTGTCACGTTAAGTTTATCAACATGACATTAATGTATAAGATGTCAAAATGTAATAGAGCACATTTTTACCCCAATCCAGGAAGGTTCACACCAACATATCAACACGTACTCAATCATTGCCATAGAGCAAAACAGTTCAGGAAGGTAGGAAGGTTCACACTGACATATCAACACGTACTCTATCATTGCCTTGGAGCAAAACATCTATGTTACATTAAGGGTTTGTTTGAAAGTTAAAATTAGGGGGAAATGAGAAGAAAATAAATGAGTAAATGTGTCAATTCCCTTGTTTGAGAGTTCAAGATTAAAAAAATACAGGAAACCAAGAGATAATCTCAAACCCTTACATTCCTTTTTTGCCTCACTTTTGTGATCCCCCAATTTGGGGGGTTTGGAGAGAAAAAATAGTAATTTACTATTATACCTCTATTTATTTTTTTAAATTCTTTTTCAAATACTATGTAGATAATATTATTAAATCTTATATTAAATATATTTACTTTATAAATAAAGGATAAATTTGTAAAATTATAAATTTTTATTTATTTCATTTCATTTCCTTTCCTTTCCTTTCATCTCCTTATGCTCATTTTAATCATCTAAACAAAGGAGAGAAAAACCCCTCCATTTCTCTTCCATTCCTTTCCCTCTCTTTCCTCTCCTCTCCTCTCCTTTCCTCTCCTCTCACTTCAAACTCCCAAACAAAGCCTAAGGAGACAACATTGATTGGCACAACAATAAAATATGCTACTTTGCAAACATTCCCACTTAAATTTTGCAACTTCATGTTGGTGCTCTGTAAGGACGTAAGTAGTCTAAAATGATGAATCAGACAATCAAAATCCTATGCTGACCTTTTCTCTATACAAAATTTACTTCGCAAAGCTTCCTCCAATTTTTGGAATATCAATGAGAATGCTCCTGCAAAGTAAATAGTTCAATAAGTAAATTATTCAACCATGCTCACTAGGGCATCGCCATAGCAACTTGAGTCATTGAAATTATCTGCGGATCAAATTTAGAAACTAATACACGAGAATGGCGATCAGAGTGAAAAGTCAATGTGCAAGAAGAACAAAGAAGAGGACAATCCGGTAAAAGTATTGACCCAAATCATCAGACAGATAACGTTCATAACATGCACCAAAATCATATTCATAGAAGATTCATTGTTTAATTGAGCTAAGAAGGGCATCTCTCCCCACAAGAGAAGGGAATATACCTCCAAAATTATGTTTAGTGTCAGCTTTCGACGAAAATGCTATTAGAATAGTAAGAATGTTCAGGTGAATGAAAATTGAAAACGCAGTTTAAAAAAACACCTGATAGTGGGCTATTCCTGTCTTGTAATGAACCTTTCACTAAAAGTGTCCCAGGAATTTGCTGAAAGACCTGTAAGATGGAATGACAGCAAGTTGTCAATGTAAAAACTGCCAATCAAAATCATGCGTCAAGTCAACAAAGAAGGTCACCATACCAATAAACGAAAGCATAATCTATCAGAAGAAGGATTCAAATAACTTGATATCTCACATGTCTCTGGCACGGGTCCAAAGTCAGCAGCTTTGGGAAGAAGTGGAAACTCACTCTTTAAGATTGAATCACACTGATCTTTTGAAGCCACAACCTATTAAAATCAGACTATGGTCAAGAGCAACACCATCAAAATTAAATCAGAAGGTTAGACATTTAGGATAGCTGCTTACATCGACTGTGAATGAGGAGACATTCAATGAACAGGACAAGCCATGCGAACAGAAGTAGGACTCAACAGCTTGCAACACATGTATGGCACTGTGTTGGCGTTGAAGACCCTGAAAAGCATATTTTCAGCATAGGTTTTAACATTAGTAGGAAAATAATAGTCACAGATCACATGAAAATATACATATAGGCGCAATTGAAGTCTAATTTTATGCAACTAAACATGTTGCTAGGGCCTAGGAGTGCTCCAAAGATTACATCAAAGTTTTATTGACATGTCAAGATAGAAAGAAGTTACAATTTTCAGAACGAATAAACAATATCATACCTCAAGCATGAAAGACAGGTTATTTTTCTCAGGTACAGAAGTTAACAATTTCTTCTGCACTGGAGGCAAGAAAGACCAAGCAAGCCCCCATCGGCATGTCTTGCCTTGGACAAATTCAGTTGTCTTCACTATAGTGACTCCGACCTCCCACAGTTTTGATACAAGGTTCTTTAGGTTTGATTTCCTCCCAACCATTGAAGTGTACCACCTATGAATAAGTTGAACAGAATGAACATTTTTTTTTCTCTTTTTTATGACATGAGAATAAGCACAACTTTAATAGAAGTAGAGCTAAGACTGAATGTAGGAAATGGAATGTTTAGTTCATAGACACAAATATAATACCGAAATGAATGATTAAGTGCAGCACTATCTTCAATAATATGAGTAATGAAAGCCTGTTCTCCACCAGGGCAAACCATTTCTTCTGGGGTGCCGCCACAAGAAGTTTTTGGATTAAGTCCTGCTTCCTCCAAACTTTCAAAAAATGGAGGATTACACATGCAGAAATCAAACTTCTCATCATCCTTGACTACACCAAGAAGTATGGGTGGTCCACGATAATTCTTATTCTTGTTGACATGCAAATCAAATGGTGATAAAGGTCCAGGTGCAACCTCCATATCAAAATCCCCACTCGAATTTATCTTGCTTCCACCATAAACTGACTCTTCATGGGGTAACCCTTCCAAGCAGAGGGTATTTCCATTGCTTTCAACCTTTCTAATTTCAATCAACTCAGAAATATGTGGATTACTGCTGACATTTTTCCTTGCCCACTCCAGTGCAACATCAGTCACATCTGCAGCCATTTAAACAAAATTTGGAACAAAAATTAAAATTTGATAGGAGTTACCAAAAAGATACACAAACGTCTGACCAGCACCAGCTGAGAACTGAGATAAAACTACACCACCTAAAACAACATACCTGATCCTACAAAACTCCAGCCAAGAAGGGATGCACCTAGAAGGGGGTAAATGCAGTTCGCTCCAGTTCCTATATCAAATCCCCTTACCCTATCTCCAGTTGAACTGGTATTTGGAATGACATTAGATGACAGAAGATCTTCAACCCAATGGATGTAATTAGACCTGTTGGGTACAGTAGGGCATAGCTGTCCATCTGGAATCCACCTAGAAAATTGATGTGTAAACGAACTGTAAAACAGGTTTCCTTATCATAGAGCCAGCCACAATCAAGGTGTATCAAAGGTAGAGAACACAATACGAGTTACACAACCTTGGGCTTGACAGAACTCAATCTTTTGGTATTTTGGTGATATAAATTCTAATAGAATCTAGCTTTGGAACTCTATTAGGCTGGGCCACCGCGGACTTACAAGTGCTCACAAAGTTTAAGGTGGGCAAGTGGANTGTAATTAGACCTGTTGGGTACAGTAGGGCATAGCTGTCCATCTGGAATCCACCTAGAAAATTGATGTGTAAACGAACTGTAAAACAGGTTTCCTTATCATAGAGCCAGCCACAATCAAGGTGTATCAAAGGTAGAGAACACAATACGAGTTACACAACCTTGGGCTTGACAGAACTCAATCTTTTGGTATTTTGGTGATATAAATTCTAATAGAATCTAGATTTGGAACTCTATTAGGCTGGGCCACCGCGGACTTACAAGTGCTCACAAAGTTTAAGGTGGACAAGTGGAAAAGAAAATTAATTTGGCATGCTATTCAAATCTAAGGGAGATGTTAACAGCATCCCTTGAGAATGAGTGAACACAGACAGTTGTTATGGCAATTAAAAAAAAATAAGAGAAACAATTTTGTCCAAGATCAATGGGAGGTACAAAATTGGGAATGCTATCTGCAATCTATAATCAATAATAAAAACAAAGATTTCCTTTTAAATTTTTAATATGTTAATTACAACATAATATACAGTGTCCATTGAATCATAAAAAAGTGTCTATCAAACACGACCATTTTCCAAGTTCAGACAATCTACGGAAGGTTTTTTTCTCTCCTTAACATCTGTTCAGAACTCAGGTTTATGAACCACTATTTCCTATATTGGTGCTTGTTGCAGCCATCATCTGATGTATGATGGCAAAGCATTATTTACGGGTTACAGAAAGAATAGCATAAGAGGATAATCAGCTTCCATTGACTGTTCCTCAAATCCAAATGCAATCAAAATCAGAATCAGTAAATCCCACAAGCTGGCTAAATTCACAAGGATTCTGTAGCATAAGTAAGGATGAAGCACTCTGAATTTGAACTCTGACTTGTCAAAGTGAAACCGCTAAATAAAGACACTGTTTTTGGGAATTAGTGAAGTATATGAGAAAGCATGTGATAAGTATACCAGTTCAAGTATGGAAATTTCAGAAAGCAAGCGAAAATCCCACTACAGTGGGATAACTAAAGCGCCAAGAGAATACAGGGGAAGAAAATTACCAGTGAAGAGCGTGGTCATGGAGGAGCAATACACGGGTGAGTTCTCGGGTGGCATTGAAATCAGTCCAATCGATTTTGGGGCGACCATCACGAGAATAGTAGACGAAAGGTTGGAATGATGGGTAGAGAGAGGCCAATAGAGAAAAGTCGGGTGGGTTCTCAGAGTATTTGTTCTTGGGATGGATGGTGGGTCGCTCTTCCTTCCTCTTCCTCTTCTTGCTCGCCATTTTTCAACTCCAAAAGCTTTCTCTTGTAAGAAGTTTCTCCTTTTTTTCTTTCTCGGTGTCAAAGACCAACAGTGCTATACAACCCATCATTCTTTCTCCACCATATGGATACGGTGTCGTGCAAGCTTCTGACCCGACCCACTTTACCTCCGGTTTGCATCCTTTCCGTTCCCGACGGTGATACAGACCCCAATGCCGTTGCTGTTTTCTGTTTTACTTGTCTGTTTGGATTCTGTGTTTGTTGCTAGTTTTTGGTGTTTGGTTGTCTTTGTACTTGTGTTGTTTTTGGGTAAATAAACTGTGCCGAAGCTTCGGCCCAAAAGAGGCCCAAGAGAGAGAGAATATTACGTAGCCCCTACAATACAAAATCAGNAAAAAAAAAAAAAAAAAAAAAGCAATCCAACAACCCAGAAGTGAATGATGAGAAGTATGAAACCAATGTTTTAAAAATTGAATCGGTGAGTGAATTAGTATGACAAAAAATAAAAGGTTTAATCGACGTTTTTTCTAAATTTAAAGATTTAAAAAAAATATGAAGAATAAAACACAAATCATCAAACTTAACTCATAAATAAAAATCTCAAACTTAAAAATTAAAATACATAATCTCAAAATCATCAAAACTAAATACATAAATAAAATGCACAAGTTATCACTCATAACCATAAATTAAATAAGTCAAATACACAAACATTAACTCATTTATTTTTCTAAAATTAAGGAGGATCTTATGAAAAAAGCCAACAGGGGGATTATATTTGTTTGTTTGGAATAAGTATAAACAAGAAGGCAATTTGTAATATCCTGGCTAATCAAGAGATAGCTATACATAAATTAGGATAGGAGTAGCATGACAGCTAGCACAATGAATGCCAAAAACAAAAATAATAATAACATCACATTGAACATCTTTATCACCTAAAGTTGTTTGTCTTGAGTCTCTTGACAAACATCATCTTTAATTTAGATACTTTTGTTTCACACTCTCTTCTATTTTTATTTTTTATGGAGAATAGTATAATCAATAATGAATAGCTTACTATGTTTATGTATGACAAAAAAGACAATGGAGAAAGAGTCCAGGTTGAATGTATATATATGACTTTGAGTTACTTATAAGACTTCTAATTGCAGTCTCATCCATCAACCTTCAATAATTGTTCTCTTCTCTCTTCTCTGAGAATCTGACCAGTTCGGAAAATAAGAAAGAAAGAAACGCACATGTTGCTGTGTTGGTTAAACTAAATGNTTAATTTAGATACTTTTGTTTTACACTCTCTTCTATTTTTATTTTTTATGGAGAATAGTATAATCAATAATGAATAGCTTACTATGTTTATGTATGACAAAAAAGACAATGGAGAAAGAGTCCAGGTTGAATGTATATATATGACTGTGAGTTACTTATAAGACTTCTAATTGCAGTCTCATCCATCAACCTTCAATATTTGTTCTCTTCTCTCTTCTCTGAGAATCTGACCCAGTTAGGAAAGAAAGAAAGAAACGCACATGTTGCTGTGTTGGTTAAACTAAATGTGAGCCATTGTGGCTCAAAAGAAATGGGAATGGAGAATTACTCAAAAGGTGGTAATTGGCTGGTTCGGTTATGAGAACGCAGGGTTGTTTTGTGAGGCTGACAAGTGTAAACCTCTTTTGTACTCTGACTCATGATAGGGTCTGTGATTGGCTGAGAAGGGTCACAGTGAAATTTCAGAAATTAATAGGCCATGGGTCTCCTTGGCAATGTGACAAATAGAAGGTGTGCAATTTTGAAAAATGATACTTGCATAGTTAGGTGTAGGTGTGAAGAATCTGTAGAGTTTAAAGCATATTTAGTATGAGTCTAGAAAAAAAATTTAAATAATCAAGTGAAACGCACATGTTGCTGTGTTGGTTAAACTAAATGTGAGACATTGTGGCTCAAAAGAAATGGGAATGGAGAATTACTCAAAAGGTAGTAATTGGCTGGTTCGGTTATGAGAACGCAGGGTTGTTTTGTGAGGCTGACAAGTGTAAACCTCTTTTGTACTCTGACTCATGATAGGGTCTGTGATTGGCTGAGAAGGGTCACAGTGAAATTTCAGAAATTAATAGGCCATGGGTCTCCTTGGCAATGTGACAAACAGAAGGTGTGCAATTTTGAAAAATGATACTTGCATAGTTAGGTGTAGGTGTGAAGAATCTGTAGAGTTTTAAGTATATTTAGTATGAGTCTAGAAAAAAATTTTAAATAATCAAGTTGAATTCTAACATTGTCATATATGTAGAAATGTGTAGTTGGAGATGTGTAGAAAAAAATAAATAAATACTCTTACACTAGCACCACCACCAACAACAACAACAACAAAGGAGACACAACAGCAGCTGCCAATTACTACAATTGATATTTGCAAAACGGATACTGATGAGAAAACCAGCCATCACCAAAGCACAAAGTAAAGGACATATATCATCACAGAGATACTCAAAAGAAAACACGATATATATCATATGTTCGCACCAATTTTTATCGGTTTAATTACTCCACCGGTTATACCCCTTCAACCAAACCGTTTTTTTAATTAGGTACTAGTTCGACTAGTTGAACCGGCCAATCCAGTTTAGTTTTTAAAACCATGTATGAAACACAATGAGAATATATTTTTTAGCCAAAAAAATAAAAGAAATAGCATGTGTCAACTGCTAGTAATAAAACAAATTAATAATTTCAAAAAATAAATAGAATAAATTATCAAGAAAACTAATTAAAAAGATTAAAACAAGATGTGTATAATTGCATCCGTTGTCTTTCTCTTTTATATATGTGTGTGTTGCATGATTAAGCTATATCGAAAATTGTCTATATCTATCTCATTTTCTCTTTGATCTATTTTGGTCCAATCATTATAATTTTTAAAATACTCTCCATACCTCTATAAATATTATCCTCTCATAGATATTANGTCCAATCATTATAATTTTTAAAATACTCTCCATACCTCTATAAATATTATCCTCTCATAAATATTATTTTCTTTTGACTCTCTATTTATTTATTAATTTACTTACTTGCAATCGATTTAACTTGATTTTTGAAATTTGAGTATGTTCAACTTAACCCTTCTTCATATGTATTTACTGTACAGATCCATCCCCCACCTCAGCTTGACCTGATCCTCCAACTGACCTGCATACCAAATCCGGCACAATCTCCTTACCTCGAGTGAGGCATGTCAAAGATCAATAAAGGAAGATAATAATGATTTACAAGATAATAGTGAAATGTAAGAAAAACAGTTGCCTGAGCTAAAGAGCTTTGAAACATTACAAGACAAAATATACTCCAGAAACACATTAAAAAGTCATCGTCGGTGGCATCATTAGATTTAATTAAATATGCTGTGTGTTCTGTTTCACATTTCTCTATCTCTGCAGATGGAAAACGTTGGAGAACAGTGTAACACAGCAGGGGTCCCAGCATTAAAGAGTTAGGTCCTTTCCTTTTGTTGATTCCCTTTCAAAATGGTTATGTTATTTGGATCAATGTTTTATAGGTAAAAGCTATGTGCTGGCACTAAAATTGCTGACGATTTTTGAGTGAAATTGCTGAGGACCAGAGGGTTTGATTTGTATTGGACCTATTGGTGAAATTTTTATACTTTGTTTGGGAGTTATTTTAGAGAGAAAAAAAAGAAAAAGAGAGTAATAAAATTTCAATTTCTCTTATTTAAAAAATTTATCTTAAAATAAGAAAGAAAACCGATAGATAAAATATAACCTCTATACTTTTTTTTTTGATCATTTTGTATGTTCTTCTAAATTATAAAATTTAGAAAAAAAATATATTAAAATAATTATTATATATTTTTTATTTTTTTAAAAATATCTCACCTATATCTCACACAAATAAGTGTATTATATTATTTAATTTTATATTAAAATTATTTATGTTAATAATAAAAATAAATTAGTAAAAATATTTTATAATAATTTTTTTTACTCATTTTAATTATTCGAATAAAAAAAAATTTTCTTTTTTTTTTTTTCCTTTCTTTCATCTTTTTTCTTTTCTTTTTCTCTCATTTCAAACTGCCAACCAAAATCTAAGATGAAACTTGAAATAAAAGACTTGTTATTATTACCTTGTATGCATCAAAATGCTGAAGATTCTAGAAGAGTTGATCAGTAGACTGAAGGGGATCACTATGACCCAGCTTAGGTAAGGTTATGGATAATCTAAGACGCCATTAAATGCATATTCACACACTAGGAAGAAAACTAGAAATGGTTGAAATTTGAAAGCTCAAGGTCTCATCCAATTGAAACTGTTTTACACCTTTCTTCAAGCCCTGCATTCAGGGAGTGAAAATAAAAAGCAAAGTAGGACCACACAAAAGGGTAATCCTATCCATTTGAACAGTTAGATGAGTCAGCACAGGAAATCATATAATAGATAAACCTCTTCCAATATGGAAAAGTACAATCTCATCCACATATCTCCATTCACCACGATCAACCGCGTTACATTTGCTCTATATAAACACATTCACCCTCAAGTCTTAGACACCTTCAAGTTCAACAACCAAAAATTCCCCATGTTTGCTTCTTCTTCTTCTTGTATCTCCTTGCTCCATCCCTCATTTCTGCCCACTGATATCAAATCTTTCAAAAGTAAAAAAGCTTATTGCACAAGGAAAATTGCTGCCACTTATACCACAAGGGAAAACAGAGCACCCTGTTCTTTAGCCCCAGAGATGGCTTCCCCTGCTTCACTATATGAGGTGCTTGGGATTTCAACGAGTGCCAACATCCATGACATAAAGGCTGCTTACAGAAAGCTGGCAAGAACTTGCCACCCTGATGTTGTGGCCATGAATCAGAAGGAAAGCTCAGCTAATGAGTTCATGAAGATCCATTCAGCATACTCAACATTGTCAGACCCATATAAGCGGGCTCAATATGACAGAGAAATTTATAGACACAGAAAACCTCTTGACTATTCATCTGTAACCATGTCAGGGTATGCAAGTTATGCACAAGCTGGAAGGAAATGGGAGACTGACCAGTGTTGGTAGCTGATCCACTATAATACTATAGATTATTATTCTTTTTCCTTTCTTTCTTGTCTGTAATCTTTCCACTTCCCTGGAAATAGGGCTAGCAAAACAGGGCTAAGAGAGCACCGTTTTTTGCTTGTTGCTATGGGCACCCTTCCTTTTACATAGGTGATGGCCCTAGAAAAATATCCACTCTTGTATTGTATCCCATTTCTACTCTCAAATATAATATTTTATGGATAAATTTCAATTTACACTAGCAGTTGATCAAATTGTAACACGTGTCAAATTCAATTAACTTCAAATTTTCATTTCTTCTCACCCTTTTACCCAATTCAATCACAATTGCAGACTCGGAATCAACGATTTTTCAAATCATATATACCAAATTCCTTGGGATGTGATTTTGGTTAATGGGCCACGTGGGATTTTCCGGGGGCACTAGGGAGGATGTCGGTGATTTTTACAGCGGCGGTGCTCGTTAGACAGAGCTTGCAGACTTTATCCAAAGGAAAGGAGAAGAAGAGAGGAAGGTCGCAATTTCATCCACTGCTACTTCACGGGCGATGGACCAAATAATTATATTATATTATATTATAATCCCTTTATGAAATTCTCCCTTTAAATCTTTGAGAAAAAAGTTGGTTTTTAGAGTTAAAGGTTGTGTGCAGACATATCTTTGATCCTATTGATAAGGTGGGGACAACATAGGTGTAAGCACCCTATCCTACGATGATCAGTTTCGTTCCATCACCACCCATACTCGTACTAAAAGTAAGAGTAAATTTAGTATCTAAAAAATTTAAAATTTAATAAAATAATTTTTTTAAAAATATTAACTATAAAATAATTTTAAAAAATAATAATATAAGTGATAAAATAATTATTAAAAAATTTAAAATTTAATAAATATTGAATTATTTTATTATATAAATCAATTTTTTGGAGAATTATTTTATAATTAATATTTTTTTAAGAATCATTTTATTAAATTTTAAACATTTTAAGGATAAGTTTATTAAAAAATAACTATCTCAAGGTACTTTTGATCTAAATATTATATTTTTATAATTTTTTTATATATTTATTATACTTTTAAAATTATTTATCTTAATATTATATTTAAAAAAAATTATAATTATAATTTTTTTTTTAAAACAATAGGGTCCACAAGACATGTTATAGGTCCGGCGTGTTCTTACCAGACATGTCACAGCCCATACTTAAAATAGGTCAAAGTGCTTTGGAAACAAAAAGAAAACTTTGACATATGAAAACAAAAAGAAAAGCAGCGAAAAAAAAAAAGAGGAGGGGGAGCGGGGGCCTGATGGATACTGGCATGTGCGGAAAGAAAAAAAGAAAGGAGGGGGCTGATAGATGCTCACATGTTGACATAACATCTTACTTGAGTGGTGGTGTGTTTAGTGGGGACATGCAGATTGACTCACGGCGTGTCCAATAGAATCTATTGCTCTAAAATTTTTTTTTTGAGTTTTAATTTTTTTTAAAATATGAAATATAATATTTAAGTCAAAATATCCTTGTTGCTTTGATTTTTTATCTTTCAGAATTTTTTTTACCAAAGCACAAACAAGAAATGTGGACAGATCAGTAGTTGATCTAGGACTAGCAGCTAATCTTTAATCGCAGGTTGGACAAAATCGTTTCCTACTTCTCTGAGACATTGTCATGTGGTCCATGTCACATAACATTGCCACGCATGTGAAAGCTGAATCAAATTCAATGGCTTTACATGTATCAATAAAGACATAATTATGGTTTTTCAGATAGCTACAAACTAACGGTCTTTCGTAGGTTTATATTTTATATCCCTCTTGACCCTTTTTTGAGATACCAAGCACTACGCTATACCCTATTAGAAAAGGTGTAGTCCTACACTCCCTTTTAGATAAATTTGAGAAAAATTTACTTAATAATTTTAATATTATTATAAAAAATTTTAAAAAATTAAATTATTTAATATATGTTAAAATATATAATTTTTTTTATAAAATATAAAAATAATACAATATAAAAAAGTGAGTCAATAAATAATTTTTTAAAATTTATTTTTAACATATTTTCTTATATTATATCGTTATTATATTTTATAAAAAATTATATTTTTTGATAAATATTGAGTGACTTAAATTTCTAAAATTTTTACAATAATATTAAAATTACATTATAAGTCTCACTAAATCTCATATATAAAAAAAATTATAACCCTACACTCTTCACACACACACATATATATATATATATATATATATATATATATAGACTAGCTCATAATACTGTAAATGAGGCCATTTCTTGTAGTAATGAGTGAATGAGATTGAGAGCAGAGTGAAATCTGTGAATGAGAATTTGTACCGAGTGTTGAGACTGGAGTGGATGGGATATGAATCCCCCAAAGCCCCGAGTACTACACACGTAAGCCTGAGCTGGAGCCTCTTGTGTATATATATATATTTAAGTTAAATTTGTGGAAGACAGACTAGTGCATAATACAGTAAATGAGGCCATTTCTTGTAGTAAACAGTAAATGAGATTGAGAGCAGAGTGAAATCTGTGAATGAGTAAATGAGAATGAGAGCAGAGTGAAATCTGTGAATGAGAAATTTTACTGAGTGTTGAGACTGGAGTGGATAGGATATGAATCCCCCAAAGCCCTGAGTACCACACACGTAAGCCTGAGCTGGAGCCTCTTGGCTTTATAGGGTTGGCAGTTAGGTTTTGGATATGGAACAGACTGATGGTGCCAATCATGCAGGGGCATTCTCTCCACAATATATAAGTGAACAGATATATGATATATCTCATCAAATGCCGTATTTAATGATGCAAAGGGACCAGAGTAGTTGAGAGAATGGAAGTCGACATTAAAAAAGCCATGCTCATCTCCTTTTCTGGTATCTTTTCATTTAATTAAAAATTGAGAGCAAAAAAAGTTACGTTCTTAATTCAAGAGATTTTGATATTATATTAAGAAATTAATTATTTTAAAATTTTAAATTATTATAAAGTGTTCAAAATTAATTTGAATTACATAAGACATTTGGCTTACTAAAAATGTAAAATGAAACAAATATAATTTGTTCATCAATGAAAGATTGTTAGGGGAGTTATTGTTTTTCACATATAGTAAAGTCTTCTTTAAGATTTTCTGATTTTGTACTCTGTTCTTTGACTATAANACTATAATATTATACTTCAAAAATTTATTTATTACATTTTTAAAACTATTTTTTCCTATTATTACACTTCTTTTTTTAAAACATGGTATAATGTGGATTCCACTAAACACATGATATTTTACGTGGTGTATTAAGTGGGAACATACTACATGGGATACGGTATATCCTACTCCTAATGCAACGGGACAAATTGAAATATGTCATATTTCATGTGGCATATTTAATGGGGACACATCGCATAAAATGAGACGTGTTCGGTGAGGCCCACTATTTTCCTTTTCATTTTTTTAAAAAAATAAATGTAATAACAACGTAAATAATTTTAAAAATACAATGGATTGATAATAAATTTTTGAAATATAATATTGAGGTCAAATAGCTTTGTATAGTCAAATTAAAAAAAAAAATGCTAAGAAATCTTTCTCATTGGGACGTAGATTTTGTTTTCGACTTTCTGCAGCTGTGTGAGATTTTAAAATAATTGGGAAAAAAAAACAAAACAAAAGAAAGGCGTGGTTCAAGCGGAAAGAGTGGGATAAAAGCAATAGGAGATCCAAGAGACAAAGACAACTAAGCCCACGCCCTAACTGGTAAACAAGGTTGAAGGTCCAAGTTTTAGTTAGACTCAGCTTCATATTGAGATTTATGATTAGTGTATTAAGAAATAAGACTAAAATTTTATTTTCGTCCCTCACTTAAAAGGGGCTATTAATTTCATCCCCCACTGAAATAATTTTTCAATTAAGTCTCCCACTTATGAAATTTGCTTCAATAAAATTCCTCTGTCAAACTGTCGGTAAGATGACTGATGGAAATGCTGATGTGGCTATTAAAGTGTGATGTGTCCCTGTTAAATGTCACGTCGCCTGCTTGGGTTGGTACTCATTTGTTGATTGGACCATAAACAGAACGACGCCGTTTTAATTTTTACAATTGGAAGCCCTAATCCCGTTCCTGCTGCCGAACACCATTTGGAGTTGTTTGCAGAATAGTTGTAGAGATTCAGAGACTTTTAACTTGTGAAATTTGTCCTAAGACCATCGCATATCAACGTTGGAGGTTGTGAGGATTGATTTTCGAGAGTTCTGAAAAATTGTATCGATTTGGAGAGGAAAAACCCTAAGAAGCAGTCGTAGAAGGTATCGCCAAACGAAGGCGGAGATTGGACTTTTGATTTTCTTGCGTTCTGGGGAGGACATAGTGATTTAGTGTCTTCTGAAAGTTGACCTATTTTTCTGCTTGTGTAAATAATTTGTGGAACAAATATCTTTTATGATGGCAATGCATGCGATGTGGGTCCCTAAATTTTTTGTTGTTAGCATAATTGGTACATTGTGGTCCTCGAGTAAATAATTTTTGTTCTTTTTAGTTTTGTTTTGTTCTATCCTTTATTTAATTTGGTGTGTGTTAATGGTGGTCTCTCATTGTCATGTTGGTTATTTGTTAGAAAAGTTGATTTTGGATGTAATGGTGGTCCCCGGTGTTTTGATTATTACTATTATATTTTTTTTTATTGTTGTTGAAGTGTCTGATTCATGTGAAGAGTAAGGGGATTCTATTAAGAACCTATGTAGTTTAGAAAGTAGCATGAATTGTAAAATTGCAAATGAAGTGTAATTTAGCAAAAAATTCGTTATTAGAGGGTGTGAAATTAAGGGCTTCTGTGATTAAAAGGTATGTGGTTAGTTGTCATGTCTACTCAATTGTGTTCTCAAATCTGGTGGGTCTTGTTTTGAATTTCAGTGTATGCTTTATTAGTTTTGGTGGGTATAAGTCTAAATTGGATGATATGTTTTAGTCTATGTGTGGTGCTAAGATAAAGTTATTATAAGTACCCACATAACTGTAACTTTAAATGGGTAATCACATATCATGGGTATGTTGATTATGTTGTACCATGAGACAGGATTTTGGTATTTTTTTTTTTTGGGTGACACCTTGTTATTTGTTATGGCATTCTCTCTCTCTGTCTCTCACTCGTTGAGTTCCTGAAGTGAAAGAAAAAAATGTTGTTCATCATTGATATGAAATTTACCCTATTTGTGGCTGTAAATGGTTACAAATTCTAAGTACATTTTTGTGCTATGTGCTATATATAAGTGTTGAAGCTTGCGTATTTTGTGCTATATGCTGCTAAAATAGTTGCTGAATCTTGAGTATGTTGTATTTTCTTACACTTAATTGGTAATTAAGGACTGCATTTGTATTTGTCTTTTATTAGAACACCTTTATTATATGTTGCCTGTGTTGGCCTATATTTGGTATCTAAGCTATGCATTTGTTTTTCTGATAACATAATGATATTTGTCTCATTCAGTGTGTGTCTTCATCATAAAGGTAGTTTTAAAAAAAAGTCCTTATGTGGCTTATGTTGGGGGGAGTGAAAGCCAATGAGATTATTGTGATCCGGACAGGTTTTCATTACCTATATTATGGGACTTCCTCAAAGAATTAAAGTATTTCAGTTATAGTGAGTTGTGGTATTAAGTCCTGGGGCTTAACCTTGGTAGGGCTCTGAGAGTTTTAAATAAGGATGTAGATATTTTAAATATGGTAGCAAACATAACTAGTGAGCAAGTGATTCATATATATGTTAAGCATAATGTTTGTGAAGCAGAGTTAGTTTCAGTTATTGAAAATGGTAGGGACATAGAGGCAAAACATAGGAATGTAGAGGAAGAACATGTGGACAAAGTAGAAGAAGAAAGACATGCAAATGAGAGTTTTAAGGAGACAGAAGATGACCAAATATACACGGATGAAGAATAGAGGCAAATAGATGTAGAAAACATGGAGTCAGAAAATATATCAAGGCACACAGAGCATGTTGACCTGCACTCAGATGAAGAACATATGCACACAAATAGTGAACCAGGGCACACAGAGCATGAAGATATGCACTCAGAGGAAGAATCCAAACAGACAGATGATGAACCAGGGCTTTCAGAGAAAGACTTTGATGAGGACAGTGATGATGCAACATATTCTATGGGTGAAAGTACCTCTGATGAATGTGACAATGACTTGTTTGAAGAACTGTGCCTGATCATTGAAGATACCATAAGCAAGTTCTAAGTAGTTAACTGACAAGTTGATTAATTTTTTTAGAACAATATCGAGCCCAATAGGATGTGATATTATCAATCACATTAAGAATACATACGTCATGAATGTAGCTGTACCCAAGGCTTACAGAGCATGGATGAAGGCAAGACAAATAATAGAAGGAAGTAAAAAGGAGTAATACTCTTGGCTGTGAGATTATTGTCAATAGTTAAAGAACTCTAACAAGAAGAACACCATTCTTTTAGTTGTCAACATGCTGCAACTCCATTTGATGCCCACCTTTCAAAATATTTACATATGTTTCGATGCTTGTAAGCAAGAATTTTTAGCTTGCTGCAAACCCATTATTGGAGTGGATATGACATTTTTGAAAAAGTATTATAGGGATATTATGCTGGCTGCTGTTGGACAAGATAATAACAACAGGTTTTTTCTAATTGCTATAGCTGTTGTTGGCAGAGAGACGAAGAAAATATGGACTTGGTTCCTGAACTTGTTACTGGAGGATATTGGTAGAGATCGCAGATGGACCTTTATAAGTGATAGACAAAAGGTAATAATTCTGAATTTTTGGCAATGTGCATAAGTTTTTTTTTTTTATATAGGTATTTTGTCTCTCAAAAGTTGTAAGGGATATCTAATGATTTGTGCATACGTGCAGGGCTTGGTTCCTACATTCAAGACCATATTGCCAGAGGTGGAACATAGATATTGTGTGAAGCATATCTACATCAACTTTGCCAGAAACTTCAAAGGGAAACAGTACAAAAACATGCTGTGGGCATGTGCAATATTTGCAACGATGAAAACTTTTAATGAAAATATGCAAAAATTGAAGGATTTCAATTTTCATGCTTGGAATTACCTAAACAAAATTAATCCAAAGATGTGGAGTTGAGCTAGATTTAATACGTATTCAAAGAGCCAAATCTTGACGAACAATATGTGTGAACAATTCAATAACAAGCTTCTACTGGCAAGGAAAAAACCTATAGTGAGCATGTTGAAAGACATCAGGCTTTACATTATGAACAAGATGACCGATAACAGAAAGAAGGTGATCAAGTTTAAGGAACCTGTTTGCCCCAAGGCTAAACACTTAATTTTTACACTTATATAGGACAGTAGGCAGTGATTACCTCATTGGATAAGAGACCCAGATGAAGCCCAATTTGAGATTAGTGTTGATTCACATACTAGATATATGGTGAACATTAAAGAATGGACATGCAACTATAGAGTATGGGAGCTTTCTGGTGTTCTTTGTGTACATGTCATCTGTGCTATTTCCTAGCACCACGAGCATGCTGATAAATTTGTGCATCCATACTTGAAGACTGATGCATTCAAGGCTGCGTACACATCATTCATAGATGTTGTAAATAGGAAAAATCTGTGGTCATCTACAGGACTAGATCCAGTTCTGTCACCATCATCGAGAAAATCAATTGGCAGGCCGAAAACACAGAGGAAGATGGATGTTGTAGAAAAGGGAGAGAGACAACAAGCTGCAGAACCAAAATAGTCTCATAATTTATACAAGATGAAGAGAAGATTAATGCATACATGCTTAAAATGTGACAGAGATGGACACAATAAAAGGAATTGTAAAGAGCCTCATGCTAAAAACAGAAGAAAGCAAAGGTAAATCTATAATATCATCATACCTTAACTTCCATGCCATAATTTTCTTGCATCTAGTTCTGTGACTTATCAATCTTTGTTTGTTGTTATGCAACTAACCTTATAATGTATTTCATTTGCTGTTTGTGAATGTGTAGGCCCATGTGCAACCCATTATGAGACAGACATTTAAGGCAGCAAGTGAAAGAATGAAAAGAGCTTTCGGATCCTATGTGCATGGGTCCTAAGAGACTGTACAAAGCAACATCACAGTTGGATGTGGACTTATTAATGCAAGAACTGGACCAAGTGCAACTGAAAGTGGACCAATAGGAGAGAGGATTCGGGGTAGTGTAAAAAGGGCATCAAAACATTAATTCTGATTGCCTAGTGCCATGTGGCTGTATCTTGATAAATTTTGGAATCCTTTTATAGTTTGGAAGTTTGTTAGAAAGTTTTGTAATTATTGGGAGGTTTTGTGATACTATTCAACCAAAATGCAGCTGTATTATTATTGAAAGTCAAATTCTTCATTTTTGTATATGAACATATTGCCTTTCAAGACCATCAATAAAAAGGAATGTTCTCTTTCAGCTCCTGTATCTGATTCTTGTTCTAATTGGCTATTTTAGTGGCCATGTGCAAGTATGAATTTAAGTAGCTTTCTTGGAATTGTTTACTATTGGCCCAATTAACTATGGTTGCTGGTATATGTTTGTTTCATGGATATGTCAATAATCATGACCGTTACCCATATTTGAAGATGACCAAGGAGATATATAGATGTGCAAGATAGATGCAAATGAAATCATAATGCTTAAATTACTTGTACCTATAGTGTGTTAGCTTCAGGATATATTTGTGTATCCACACTTGGAATTGCATGCAACCAAATTACAAAATATACATTAATTTTTTTTTTTTTATTGACAACCAACATCCACCATTAACTAATTGGGAGAGAAATGAATGAACACAACCATAACAATAACCACTTCACACCATGTGAAACTTTGTAACATTAATAGTTCAAATAGGATACACCATTACTATTGATATACCATAACAATATGATATTAACAGTTTAAACTAAATAACATAAAACCTAAATACAATCCAACTCAAAACAAACATTATTTCTAACACCCTAACCCAACACTTCTTATTTTCTATTATTTTGTCCTGTTCAAATGCAATGGACTTCAATTTCTTCATATCATTCTTTGTCTTCAATTTAAACTTCTCCAAAGTCATCACTTTGTCCTTAAGAACCTCAAAGTAATCCACTCTATAGGCAATCTCTTCTATGGCAGAAACATTCACATGGTTTGAAGGGTGGCAACCATCAGCCCATTCAAAAAATTTACACCTAGAATTAGCCATATTGTACAATGGGCATCTCAGAAATGGTCTATCCAAATTAGCACCCGTATTCGATTTCAGCAAAAACACAAGGGAGGTCATGCTCACATAGCTTCCCACTAGCAGCATCATTTGAAGATGAAGAATGACCCGAAAATGACTCCCTAGCACCACCCATTCTTTTATTTCGATAGAATGCAAAGCTTGAAGGTGTGACTTTCAGCTTCAAAATGGAAATCTTCAAAAACCCTCCCTCCTTCTGTTGCTTCTTTCAACTCGAGCGTGCTGGCTGAAATGGAGGAGATGATAGTTTCAGCCTTTTAGGGCATCTCTGGTTTGCGGCCTAGTCAGCAAATGAGTACCAACCTAGGCAGGCGACGTGACATTTAACAATGACACATCACACTTTAACAGTCACATCAGCATTTCCGTCAATCATCTTACCAACAGTTTGACGGAGGGATTTTATTGAAGCGAATTTCATGAGTGGGATACTTAATTGAAAAATTAGTTCAGTGGGAGACGAGATTGATAGCGCATTATAAAGTGAGGGACGAAAAATGAGGTTTTAGTCTAAGAAAGAAATTAGATTAGTGATTCATGGGCAAAAAAAGAAAAAAAAAATTAGTGATTTTCAATTTAGTTACTAACTATGTAACTCGAGTACGAAATATCGATGCGGCATTTTTTCAAAAATAGAGGTACATCACGTCATATATATATATTCTAGTTATAAAAAAATATAGATATTCAATAAGTACATCAGCCCATAAATCTAACTTCTATTCAGCTTATGTAGATAGGCCTTAGAAGTTAAATGAGTTCAATTCAATTAATGAAAATAATATAACAAACATAAAAAAAAAAAGACAAATTCCCATTGTCCCTTACCTCGGTAAATCCCCAAATTGAAACACCCCAAAACACAACCTCAACCTCCCTTGCAGTGTCTCTCTCGGAAGCAAAGCAAGAAATCTATCATCGATGAAGATCCCCAAAAAGGTGCTCAAGTTCAAGTACCACTTTGCTCTTCTCTTCTCTCTCGCCCTCCTCCTCTCCAACACTTCCTTTCCTAAACCAAGTAAAAAAATAAAATAAAATTGAAAGGCACGCATTTCCTAAAAGGAGACGCGTTTCGCATTTTGAAAGCGTCTCAAAATTGGATATGCCCCCTAATTTGCCGTTTCGGTTCTACATAGGTTACTAACTATGACTATTATAAGTTTGAGCAAAAAAAAAAAAGGATTTATATCCATAAATCAATTTTAATAGAAAAAATGGTTGAATATTACACATCCACACTACATTAATGTCTATATATGAGGAAAAAGTAGTAAGAAAATATATCAATTCTTTTAGGGGACGAAAGAAATCAAAACTATAAGCTCGATAAATGAAAGTTATTAATGTCTATATGTGAGTAAACAATAAATTTTAAAGAGTAACATTTAGTTCTGTTTGGATAGTATAGCTTATGATTTAGTAGAGCTTATCTACTACCATAAATGCTTATATATATATATATAAATCAAGTGTTTGAATAAGTTTATACAAATAACTTATTGTCCCTTATAAGCTGTTTTGAGCTTATTTTTAGAAGCTAAAAAATCAAGCTTCTTAAAATAAGTAGTTGCGGCAGTTGTTTATGACTTACCTAGTAGCTAGCTTTATGATAAATTATGACAAAAATAACCTCAACAATTCAGAATTCCATGAATTATCCCCTTTTTAGCTTCTAGTTTTCTTTCTTTTTTTTGCTACACTCCATCTAGCAAATAACAATGCCATAGATAATTGTGTAGTCATCGTTGGTAATTTGCTAGTATCACGCCGCCATACCTCACACCTTTGGTGTTGGTTCATGGTTATCTTCTCACTTGTTTGTGTCCTCTTTGAGCTCGTTGTCACATAAAGAAAATGATAGAAGCATCTAATTCATCAATAGGAGCATGAATTTGAATCAGAGCTAGAGAAAAATGGAAAGAAAGAAACAGAAGAAAAGGGATTAAGACCACCTAGAAGTTGTTAATGGTGAGCCACGGGTTCTACAAAACCAAAGAGGCAAAGTTCAGCTTGCCTTTTTAAAAAAAGTAAACTTACAAATCAGTTCTTGAAAGATTTGAGTTTAGACAAAATGGTAATTGAAAGATACAAAATCACAAAATCGTCTTTCAAAGATTGGACATCCATAATAAAATAGTCATCCGTTAATGTGAGCTGTTAACTAGTGACGGAATAATTGACGTGGCACGTTAGGGACATATGTGACAAATTTTTTTTTTTTAAAAAAAGGCACTAGTCAGCCAAGCGGTGTCGTATCATTTGGTCTCCATCTACCTTCATCTTCCTCCCTTTCTCTGTTGTGCTCGGTCAAAAGCCCTAACTCCCATTTCTTCTTTTTCTCATCCTCTTCACTCTACTTGGAGCCATTGGAGCTTTAACCAAAATCCAAATTAGTAAAAGTTGATAGCCACACATCACAATTTCAGTTGATTTTGTCACATTTTGACACCATTTTTTTTTTTTTCAGTTAGTTCGTCTGAGTCTTTCACAGTTTATAAACAACTAGCAGAAAGAGAGAAAAAAAAATCCAACTCTAAAAAAAGACGGTAGTCAAGTGAGTGCACCATAACTCACCTAGATCCCATGAGAGCAAGACCCGTTTTTGAAAGTGGGGAAAGAACAAAACATGAAACTAAAAAACATCTATTGATCTCATCGAAACACAAGGAACCTCAAAGCCCCAAACCTAAACTCGATTAGAAATTTGTGGAAAAAAATTCCTTGTCCCGGTTCACCTTGTGTGTTGCACTCTGTTCTTTCTAGCTAGAGTAGAGTGCAATGTGAAATTAAGAGGAAGAGAAATTGGGTGCAATTTTTTCAAGCTTCCATTGGAGTAAAGTTTGGATTTTTCCTCTGGGTATTGAAGAATTAAGCTTGGTGGGCATACTTGGATTGACGAGGCAGTGGGAAAATTTCCTCTTTAACGTCGTACAATATTTGGGTATCCTTGATTTTGTTGAATTTGGGTGGTTTTGAGTAGTTCAGAGGCAAGGTGTTTGATGGGTACGATAGTCCCAGGAGCTATTTGATTTGAATTCTCTATTTGGGCTGTTGCTTTTGGGGTGAGGAGGAAAATGGCCAAACTTGAACCCAAAAGTCGAATCGCCATCGAGCCATTGGCTTAGTTTGACCTCTCGAATCACTCTTGGAGCTCAGTTCGATCACTGGCCATTTCCAGAATTTCTGATTCTCAAGCTTTAATCTATGTTGGAACTCAATCTGGGTTTATGCTTTTGCTCTCTGCATATCTCAACAACCCAACAAATAGCACACCCAGTGCTTCAACCAATTCGGAGTTCCCAAAAGCAATTCCTTTTTGCAGAAGCTTTCGTTTTTAAGAAGCACTTCTGTAACTATTTTTTTTTTTTTTAAATTGCCACATCAGCAACATATGGCATTTTAAATTGTCACATATGTTCCTAACGTGCCACTTGTCACTTAACGGTGCCATGTCAGCAATTCTGTCACTAGTTAACAGCCCACATTAACGGAGGACTATTTTATTATGAATGTCCTATCTTTGAAGGACAATTTTGTGGTTTTGTATCTTTCAGGGACCATTTTGTCGAAACTCAAATCTTTGAAAGACTGATTTGTAGGTTTAACTCTTTTAAAAATGAAAAGGGTATACTCTGTTGCGGTTGGTGATGGGACAAATTTTTTAAAATCCTCAATCTATTATTTTAATATAAGGAAAATAANGGTATTGAAGAATTAAGCTTGGTGGGCATACTTGGATTGACGAGGCAGTGGGAAAATTTCCTCTTTAACGTCGTACAATATTTGGGTATCCTTGATTTTGTTGAATTTGGGTGGTTTTGAGTAGTTCAGAGGCAAGGTGTTTGATGGGTACGATAGTCCCAGGAGCTATTTGATTTGAATTCTCTATTTGGGCTGGTGCTTTTGGGGTGAGGAGGAAAATGGCCAAACTTGAACCCAAAAGTCGAATCGCCATCGAGCCATTGGCTTAGTTTGACCTCTCAAATCACTCTTGGAGCTCAGTTCGATCACTGGCCATTTCCAGAATTTCTGATTCTCAAGCTTTAATCTATGTTGGAACTCAATCTGGGTTTATGCTTTTGCTCTCTGCATATCTCAACAACCCAACAAATAGCACACCCAGTGCTTCAACCAATTCGGAGTTTCCCAAAAGCAATTCCTTTTTGCAGAAGCTTTCGTTTCTAAAAAGCACTTTTGTAAGTAATTTTTTTTTTAAATTGCCACATCAGCAACATATGGCATTTTAAATTGTCACATATGTCCCTAACGTGCCACTTGTCACTTAACGGTGCCACGTCAACCATTCTGTCACTAGTTAACAGCCCACATTAACGGAGGACTATTTTATTATGGATGTCCAATCTTTGAATGACAATTTTGTGGTTTTGTATCTTTCAGGGACCATTTTGTCGAGACTCAAATCTTTCAAGGACTGATTTGTAGGTTTAACTCTTTTAAAAATGAAAAGGGTGTACTCTGTTGCGGTTGGTGATGGGACAAATTTTTTAAAATCCTCAATCTACTATTTTAATATAAGGAAAATAAAGTGAACCTGTTCACTTTATATATCCAAATATCTATTGTATCGCAATTCTTTGTATAAAAAAGCATAACAATACAAAATTATAAATGCTCTTTCCAGTTATTTTAACTCTTAAAAGCACATATCTAGATATAGATTCAAACATTTATTATTAGATATAAAGTACTGTTTAAATCATATATCCAAACGCAAAATAACTTAGGACATGTTTGTTTTGACAATTTCTTATTTTCATTTGCAATAAAAATAGAAAACATACTTAAAAATGCGTTTGGTTGAGTTTAATGAAAATGTTTTGCTAAAAACATTTTTTTAAATTGGGCCCAATTCTGAAAACGTCAAAAAGACGTTTCCAGTGTTTCTTTCTCAAATTTTTGAAAAGATGAAATGAAAAAAATGAAAATACTGTAACAATTTTTAAATTATAATAAAACATGTGAAAAACTAGTGATAATCTTGTAATTATAATGAAAAAGATTTTAAGTAAAACGTTCTTCTCTTCTCTTTGTCCACGATAGGCTGTTCAAGCGTCTAGGAGCAAGCAAGGAAGGCAACAAAGTTTGAGTTCTTGTGCTTTGCTCCAGGTTTATCTCATATCTTTTTATTATCTTTTGCACCATTGGTGTTTTCTTTGAGAGTCAACAATGGCAGCAACCAGAGAGAGACTCTAACACTTTTGAGGCTGTAACTGGGAAATTGCAGGAAGGAATGGTTGCGATCTTGAAAGAGCTAAAGGAGTTGCGTGTAGAATTTAGAGAACTGCATAATTTTCCTATGAGTTTATCACCAGAAACTGATCGTGAAGGTGAAGATTCATCACAATTGGAAGATTATCAAGGACAATTGTCTAAGTTATGTCAAACTAGTAAGGTAACAGAATACCATGAAGCCTTTGAAATTCTTTCCACCAAAATTCATCGTCTTTCTGATTCGTTTCTCCTAACTTCTTTTATTTCTGGACTTAAACCACAAAGTTGTTTTGTTCCAACCCATAAACCTCACCAAAGCTTATCCTTTTGCCAAAATTCATGATTTCATACTACAAACAGCCAACCAGAAACCAAGATTGGATTCTCCTTATCAATCATTATTACAAACTCCTTCTTTGCAATCTCCTTCAATGTTTACTACATTGAAAACGCACCAGAGTGCTACAACACCAGGCCTGCTACAATCCTTTACCGGTTTTTCCAGATTAACCAATTCTTCACAATCAACCACAACCCAAAAATCTTTCTTTGTTCGAACCAAACCACCTATAAAGAAATTGGCCCAAAGTCCTCTTCACCAATTGATAAAGTTGCACAGCAAGGACCAAATTTCTGCATGTATTCACATGATCATGGAACCCAAGCTCAGTAAATTGCATGAGAATTATGCTTGTTATGAAATTACTGAGATTTTAACTAGAGATGAGGATATCTTCAAGGACCCTAAATCATCACCAGCACCATCACTTAGCCAGTTCCATGACCAAGACAAGATGTGGAAAGGTAGAAGTCCCAACAAGTTACCCCAGAGGCTTGACAAAAAATTTGTAGTAAAGAATAAGAAGGCTTGACAATAATAAGGTGGATGAATGTTCATTATGTAAATTTAAAGAAGCTTTCATGAATCAGTTAGTTTATCCCATTGTTTCATGTGCATCTATGAATAAACAAATGAACTTAGAAAAAAGTTTCAACAGCTGAATAGATGAAGCAAAGCTCTAAGTTCATTATTTCAGGTGCTTTTGTCTTTTTAGATTCATGACATATAAATAATTAAACACATTCACATATTGAAACTTGAGATGTATCTCAGTTACTCTATTATTGACTAGTTACTGGTCTATATGATATTGTATTTTGTTTTTGCTTTTGATTTATGTTAGTATCTGTATATATTGTAGTTGGCAATGAAAATGACATATGACATATTCTCACAAAAATATGACCTACTAAATAGTGAGAATGAGATACTATCTTCTTTATAGTACTTTTAGTATTAGTTGAAGACAACTTACACAAATAATTTAGAGGTTAATACACTATCTGTGTTCAACTGCAGAAGTTGGTTTTTGGGTCCTATTTGTATAGACTCCAAAGTTAGAATAGCACATTTGAAGTCTATCTTATAATTTAATGAAGTTACCTAAGAAACAAGTATTTATAAGTAATTTCCAGGTGAATTGAAATGAAAGAAATAAACTATATATACATATCATGAACTATATATATATATATGTAGTAAATATGGGGATAAATTATCTAAAACCTTGTTGAAAGTAGACAAGAAACAAATAGAAAATATATTACCCAAACATATTTTCACAATTTTCATACCCAACATGTTTTCATTTTTTAAAAACAGTTTTTAACTTTACAAACCAAACATGTTTATTAAAATTTAGAAACTGAAAATAAAAATGTATTTCAAGAAATAAAAATAAAGAAACATTTCCAAAAATAAACAGGCCCTTAATTTTTAAGGAGTTTTTTTATACTAGAGCTTATATGACAAGCCCTTGTTTAATAAAGACTTATTTAAGTTGTATACCTAAATGGGGCCTTAGTTAAAAAAGAATTGAGATGTCGGATGGGAAATAGGTTTGAGGTTTTAATTCTATGAACATTGGCACACCCAGAAGCCTTGGAGTAGAGCTGAGAGCAATCATGCAAGGCCTGAAACTGGGTTGGGAGCATGGATGCAGGAAAGTCCTAAAATGTAACAGGATTTCAAGCCCAATTACATGTATTGGCCTTCCAATGAGTTGATTAAAGAAGAGTTAAGCACAATTAGATGGGTTAGATTCATATAAGCTAGTGGAATCTTATGAGCATTGGCTTCTTAACCAACCGAAATAATTGAATGGAACAAACTTGACATTATGGTCATGTCAAACATTGAGGAGCAGGGGAAACACAATGAATAATACTTGTCTGCAAAATAGAGCAACAGGAGTAGGGTGGAAGGGACGGTACAGCTATCCGTGGTGTAAGTATTAGTGTATTACAAAAAGGGATGCATGTTTATGGTAGGTATATATGGTACAACGTGGTGTTTGTCCTCACTCCTGGAATCTTCAATGCGCTTTCCATACATAAAAGAAAGACAAAAACAAGAACTAGAGTTAAAATAGAGATAACATCTTGTTGAAATATTTCACTTACCTGAGCTAAGCTCATTGTGGAAGCAGCGAATGCAGCCCGTGACTAGCTTACCAGCTTTTCCGGTGCTTGCAGTAATGGTCCCGTTTCTGCTGTGGCTTATGGTGGGTGCTTGAATGAGATCAGTAATTTCAAGTGCTTACAAATTTGTCGGACCATTGTGTGTTCTTCGCTTGAATTGGACTATTTTAGCTAGATAGCAGACAGGACTCCTTTTCTTGGGTTGCCATTATTCACATACAGGACTCAATGACTCATCCTTGTACCATTGTAAACAGCTTCTTTCTTTTTTGTCACTAGCTCGTATAACTCGCATCACCTTCTGAAACTGATCCTATGAAAGTGTACAACATATCATGAACTTTACTTACACATTTTTTGTTGTTTCCAAGCCTACAAAAATAAGGCACATGTATAACAATATGTTAGAGAAAAATTAGAGATGTGACATTAAGATAAGGTACAAATATATCGCTTTCTTTAAGACAATTTACATTTCTCGTAAGTGATTCTTAGTATCCCCATCAGGTGCAACAAATTTTAGATTCGATGTTTCCAAGATACAATAGCCCGATGACCACATCATTTGTCTTCCAATATTTTGCACAAATATGAAGAAATGACTCTCTTTAACATCATTCTGTACTCAAGTGTTTACTCACATAATATAATCAAAGAATATGCACATAATACAATTAGATTACATTTCTCTTCCATATTGTAAAAGCGCACACATTATATAGAATAATATAACATGTACCACCTTCTAAGTTCTAGCCATTGGCCACTTAAAGAATATTATAAAAGCATGAAATCAAAAGCACTTGAATTAAGGAAATCAGCCCGTTGGCCAATAAAGAGAAGGATAACGTTGGCTTTTAAAGCCAAAAATAGCTGATTCAATCAGCTTTAAAGTCATAATAAGGAATGACCATAAACGCTTTTTTCTACCATTGTATACAACCTTAGAGAATTCGCGAAAGAGAATCCAACAATCAAAAAACAAAACAAAAAAAAATCACTCAGCATTCAGAAAAGGGATTACTGTATTCATTCATCGGTAAATATGTGAATAAAGTAGTACGTTATAGACTTAGAGTTATATTAACATCCAATCTTCCAAACTCTTTATCATAAATTAAAGCTGATAGGTAAATTATAAGTACGAACAAAGATGCATGCAAGTTCCTATAGTTTAATTCATCTAGAAAGTAACAAAAGATGAAACAAACAAATAAAAAGAGTGAACATTCATTATACTTATGCTGCTCTCTTTGGTATTTGAATATGACGGTAATTAATTAAGTTGTGAAATTGTAAGTATAATATAGGCTTAATTGTAATTTTGGTTATTCTATTTTAACAACTTAAACTTTTTGGTCTCCTTATTTTAAAAAGGAAAAAGTCTAAAAAAACCTCTTCAACTATACCCTATATGTGGTTTTCCCACAAAACTAAAAAAAATTACAAAAGACCTCATTGAACTATAAAAATGTGTAAAACACCCTCAAGACCCTAACGTCTATCCATTAATGGATAGAAAAGAACATGTGCCACGCACGTGATGTGTTTAACAGCTTAATTAGCCAAAATTGACAAATTAATGAGGGTTTAGTTAGTAAGTGAGACATGTGAGTGGCACGTGAGATGTATTTCTCTCTGGCTCTACCGACACAAAAGAAATTCTAGAGCTCTGCTTAAGGAGGGAGGACTTCTTTGTTTTAGATCTATTGGAAATAGGTTGGGAATGGTGGTTGTTAGTAGAAGATGGACACAGCCATGTCATAACTGATCATGGCCGTGTCATGGTCACAGAGAGCACAGAGTTGTCTAAAGATGAACACGATTGATGCTAAAGATGGACACGAACGTGTTCATTAATCACCAGGCCGTGTTATGAAGAAGAACAAAGGCGTGTTCATTAAACACCAGGCTGACATAATGACAATCGATGTCAATGTGCTTGGTTCTCTCATGAAAGACCAGATTGCGAGCAATGTGAATAGCTGCCAAGTTGTCACATTTGAGAGGGATGGGAGTGATGGTAGATACACCAAGATCACTGAGCAAACGACTAAGCCAAGCCAAGCCAATTCAGTAATGACTCTTCTCATGGAATGATATTCAGCCTCTACAGAAGACAAAGACATAGTAGTTTGTTTCTTGGACTTCCATGAGGTAGGACTGCCACCAAGCATAATGAAATAGCCACTAACAGACTTTCCAGAGAAGGGACAAGCAGCCCAGTCAGAGTCACAGTAGGCAAGAAGATTGAAATCTGTATTGCCGTTCATGAAAATGCCTTGGAAGGGATGTGAATGGAGATACTGTAGAACATGGATAGTTGCTTGCA
Organism: Cercis canadensis; assembly: GCA_003255065.1. NCBI lineage: Eukaryota > Viridiplantae > Streptophyta > Magnoliopsida > Fabales > Fabaceae > Cercis > Cercis canadensis. The sequence goes on along the minus strand of QAOA01007611.1, from coordinate 187,558 downwards.
TATGAACTTGACATGGATGTTGATTGAATTGACTAAGAAACTAATTGTGTAGGCGATGTCAGGCCGAGTATGTAGTAAAAAATTGAGTTTGCCAAGCAATCTTCTATAAATGGTGGGATCAGGCAAAAGATCATGCATTATAAGCTCCAATTTAACAAAAGGAGTTAAGGGGCAAACCACTTGAGGCATTGTAGAAACTTGAAACTCAGTGCAAATGTCAGTTGTGTACTTGTGTTGACTGACTAAGAGGCCCTGAGGTAAAGTAGTAAACTCGAGACCAAGAAAATAGTGAAGAAGACCCAGATCTTTGATTCTGAATATGTCATCAAGATGCTGTTTGAGAGAAGTGATTTCAAGGAGATCATCACCAGTCACTAGTAAGTCATCAACATAAACTGCTACAATGACCATAGAACTAGAAGACCTTTTAATGAACAAAGAGTAATCATGGGGAGAATGCTCATAGCCTCTGAGTTTAAGGGTTTCAGACAGCTTAGCATACCACTGTCGAGATGCTTATTTTAATCTATACAAGGACTTCTTTAATTTGCATACTAAAGAGGATTAAGGAACAGAATAACCAGGAGGGATTTGCATATAGATATCCTTATGAAGGTTCCCATGCAGAAATGCATTATTGACATCCAATTGAAACAAAGACCAGCCACGTTTAACAGCTAGAGCAATCAAAGTTCTAATAGTAGTGAATTTGACCACTGGAGAAAATGTTTCAGAATAGTCTTCACCTTCTTTTTGAGTAAAACCTCTAACCACAAGCCTGGCCTTGTATCTTTTAATTGAACCATCTGATTTCCTTTTAATTTTGTAAACCTATTTGCAACTAATAGGCTTTTTACCTTTAGGTAGTTTGACAATATCCCAAGTTTGATTAAGTTCAAGGGCTTCAAATTCCTTAGCCATGGCTTCATCCCACAATGGATTACCTGTAGCTTGCTTATAGATCTGAGGCTCAATATCAGTAAAGAGATTATGAGAAAGATGCTGAGTACTGGCAGGGAGAGTATTAAAGCAGAATGATTTGTTTGCAACACAAGCATTGGTGATAATGTGGCAACAAAAACCAATGAGAGCATCACTTATAGGTGTATCTAGAACAGAACCACAAACATAATCTTTGAGAGATGGTGGAGGCCTTGTAATTCTATTGGACTTCCTAATTGGCTGACTATCTGTGTTAACAAGGGACACAGGAATGACACAAGACGAACACGGCCGTAGAGACAACACAGGGGGAACCACATGGGAAGGACATGATCATGGAGACAAGGAAGAACGGGGGAAACACATGGAGGACATGGCCGTGTAAAATCACCAGAGGGAATGTCTTCCATAGAAGAAGGCAAAGGAGAAAGTTCAGAAATAAAAGAGGAATGCAAAGGAAAAAGTCTCTCATGAAAAATAACATCTCGGGAAACAATAATTTCCTAAGTTTCTAGATTAAGAACCTTATAGGCCTTCTTGCCAAAAGGATATCCAAGAAATATACCTGAAGAAGCATGAGACATGAACTTGTCTCTACCTTGAGTACTGGTAGAAACAAAACACAAACAACCAAAAGGCTTAAGGTGTGAGAATGAAGGTTTTTGATTAAAAAGGACTTGATAAGGTGTTTGGTTTTGAAGAACTTTAGAAGGCATTCTGTTGATAAGATAGGTGGCTGTGAGAACACAATCACTCTAATATTTCTTAGGTAAACCAGATTGGTATAAGAGGGCTCTACAGGTTTCAAGCAAATGGCGATGCTTACGTTCAACCACCCAATTTTGTTGAGGGGTATATGGACAGGAAGCTTGATGAATGATACCAAAGGAGGAAAAGAAAAGTTTGCCTGCAGAACTATTGCCAAGTTCATATGCATTGTCAGTCCTAATGACTTTGATAGTGGTTTTAAACTGAGTTTTAATAAGGTGGACAAAGGACTGAATAATGGAAAAAGCAGAAGATTTATTATGCAACAAATGAACCCAAGTGTTTATGCTAAAATCATCAACAATGGTGATGAAATATTTATGACCAACATAGGTAGGATGTTTGTGTAGACCCCAAACATCAATGTGAACTAAGTCAAAAGGAGCTTTGATGGAGATATGACTAGAAGGGAATGGTAATTTGTGTTGTCTAGACTAAGAACAAATAGTGCAAGGTTCAAAAGAATTATGATTAATAGTTTTTGGCATATCAATTGGTAACATCTTGAGTTTGTACAAAGGTAAATGCCCTATTCGTAAATGCCATAGAAGAATAGTATCTTTATTACAAGCAGAATTACAACTGACATTTAAGGAAGAATCAAAAGGAAATTTGGAAAAATTGACTGATTGTCGAAGAAGATACAGACCTCCATCCCTTTTACCAAGGATTAAGTCCTTCTTCATTGAAACGGCCTGTATATAACACATTTGATCAGAAAAATACACTGAGTAATGATACTGGGAAGTGAGCTTTCTGACAGATAACAGATTGAACTTGAAAGAGGGAATAAAAAGGACATTAGAAAGGATTAGTTGTGAAGAAATGATAACTGTGCCTATATTGTTAACCTTGACAGTCTCACTATTAGGAAGAGAAACAGAATATGGCACCTTTACATCAGTTATACAAGAGAAGACATTTTTATCAAAGCACATATGATTAGAAGCATTGGTGTCTATGATCCAAATATGCCCTCTATGATAGGGTTCATTGCAATTTGTATTAGTTAATAGATTACCTGCAAAGTTAGCAGCTGCAACTGTATCAGGTAGGTCTATCTGACTTGATTGATCAGCAGGTTTAAGTTGATTTAGGAGAGTCAAAAGTTGGCTATATTGCTCAGTAGAGAATGGAAGAGCAAGAGATGAAGCATTATTTTGAGAACTCTCTGTGATTCCCCTTAAACTGCTCTAGAAAATTTCTTGGGTCTCTGAAACTTAAAATCAGCAGGATAGCCATGAAGTTTATAGCACTTGTCTTTTGTATGCCCTGACTTCTTGCAATAATTACAAGTAACACTTGACTTCTTGCTCAGATCACTCCTCTGTGACGTATAAGTGTTCCTTCCAATGTTCACATTCATTGCAGTAGTATCACTTGAGAAAGGAACAATGAGGGCAGAAATTTCCTTATGTTTTTCTTCATGAATGAGCATGGAGTATGCTTGATTGACGGTTGGTAGAGGAGACATCATGAGTATGTGACCTCTAACAATGGAAAAACTATCATTAAGCCCCATGAGTAGTTGGAATAATTTTTGATCTTCAAGATACTTATCCAAGACTCTTGCAGAACCACAAGAGCATGTAGGAACAACTTGAAAATGTTTCAATTCATCCCAAATTCTCTTGATTTTGGTGTAATAAGAAGAGACAATATTTGCTCCTCGAGAAATTGAAAATAACTCTTTCTGAATTTGATAAACCAAAGATCCATTAGCTTGCACAAAACGTTTAATGAGTTCATACCACATCTCTTGTGCAGTAGAGATGTAAATTACACTATCAGCAATATCTTTGTTCAAAGCATTTAAAATCCAACTGATTATCATAAAATTGCAACGATTCCAAGCACTCAGCAAGGAAGAATCAGATGTTGGCTTTTGCACTTCACCATTGATGAACCCTAACTTGTTCTTTGCAGAGAGCAATAACCATCGCTTGTTTCCAGGCATGAAAGCCTATTCCATCAAATTGCTTGGAGACAAGCACAACTCTAGGGTTGTTTGAGGAGTGCAGATACAAAGGATTTAAGGAATCAACCATATTGTCTACAGGATTTCCAGAACCTCTATTGGAGGGATTAGCAGAATTTGACATATCTTCAAAGTTCAAATGATTCAGAAAATGAGAAGAGTAATCAAAAGAAATGCAATCAAGTAATCAAGGATCGAGCTTCAAGAAGCTCTGATACCATGAAATTAGAGTTCAGCAGAAAATTGCTTGAGAGAAGAGAGAATCTGAGAGAAAACTTGAAGAGAAAGAATGGTTTCTATTATTGAATTAGAAAATAACAGAAAAAATACATATATAGAAAGAATAAATTGCCTATAACTGAACTAACAAACTAGCCAAACTAACTAAACTAATTACATAAATAGCACAACAATGATAAACTGTTGTGACTTAAGAACACGGTCTGGTGTTTAATGAACATGCATGTTTTCTTCTTCATAACACGGCCTGGTGATTAATGAACACGTCTGTATCCATCTTCAGCATCAACCGTGTTCATCTTTAGACAACTTTGTGCTCTCTGTGACCATGACACAGCCATGATCAGTTATGACATGGCCGTGTCCATCTTCTACTAACAGTGGTAGGTAGCACGAATGGGGTAGAAGACACCATTTTTGGTGATGGATCTGGCTACGAAATTGGTTAACGCAAAAGAGAAAAGAATTTGTGGGTTGGTAAAGAAATTGCTCTTTGAAGAGAATTTGGAGCAAATTCAATCATTTTGGCTCATGTGTTCTTGAATTTGAGGTACATGAACAATGCTTTGTTGTAGCTAAAATTAATATATATTTCAATATTTATTCCCTTGGAACCCATTTCCTGTTGCAGAGAAAAAGAAAACCCAAGTGGGTTTTGTTGCTGGGATATCACTTCTCACAAAAATCTCTTATACCCACATACCCAAACCCCTCAAATTCCACCAATCTTATTTTCTAAGCTAAAGCCATCATGAACTAGAGGAAGAAGAGGTGTCGACAATGCTGCCTCTTACTTTTCGTGCTTCATTTTGAGCTTCAATCTTAAAATTAATTACAAAATATTGTTGTAAATTTCACAAGCTTTAAAATGGTATGCAATTTGCAAAATTTATTTAAGAAATGAGAGAGATATGAAGAGAAACACGAATAAGTTTGAAAATAGGTCGAATTCTAGAAAAGGATCCACTAGAGGTTGGAGATGATAAATTTTGAATATTAATGTTTGACTATGATAAATTTTGAATATTACTATTTGGCCCTACTTTTATAAATCTATTTTCATTTGTACCCCTGTAAATTTCACTATGACCCATAATTAGTGATTAATCACATCATGTACGTGGCACGTGCTCTTTTCCATCTATTAATGGATGGACGTTAAGGTCTTGGGGGTGTTCTACACATTTTCATAGTTCAAGGAGGTTTTTTGTAATTTTTTTTAGTTTTGGGAGTAAACCGCACATAAGATATAGTTGAAATGATTTTTTTAAACTTTTTCTTTTTTAAAATAAACAATTTAGGCCCTCTATATTTATAAAATTTGTAATGTTAGTCTTTCCTTCTACATTCAGGTCTAGCTTAAAGTGCATATTTCTCTAATTCACAATCTTACCATTCAAATTAAAGAGTTATGTCTTGTGAATCTCGTAAAAAAATTTCACTCAATCCAACGGTGAGACTTAGCCTAAAATACTAAAACTAAAGGTTTTCATCTGACTAGAGATATAGATTTATTCATCGTTAGATCGAGCTGAAATTTTGTAGGGAGGTTCACAAGAAATAACT
>QAOA01007611.1:74602-177553 GCA_003255065.1 Cercis canadensis | reverse complement strand
ATGTCACTGGTTTTCCAAAAGAATCAGACATGGAAGTAGTTCTAAGTACCATAAAATTGAAGGTTCCAGATGGTTTCAATGAGGTGCTGCTCAAGAATCTTTACTTCTCTGTTGATCCTTACATGCGAGCACTTATGAGCAAGAGAGAAGGTTCTGAGGGATTCCCTTCTTACACCCCTGGCTCTGTAAGTGTTGTTCTTAAAGCAGCTATTTTCTTTATTTTTCTGTTTTATTTTTTAACTATATTTTCCCAAATGATTCTGTTTGTTAGGAGAGAAAATTTGTCTGAGAAACGACGGGAATTCCTCAAGGGGAATGAAATTCTGAAAAATTCATAATAATGGTGCATAGAGAAAGTGTTTGTATTGTGCTTAAACAGAGATGAGCATATCTTGGAAATTGGAAGTTGTCATACTCTGCTTAAAATCTTTCTGGTAATGGAATTGGGTCAGTTACAATTTTAGGATACTTTTAGGTTAGATTCTCTAAAAGTTCATAAAGTGAGAATAGATTCTAGGAGAATCTATCTACTTGCTACTCCAAGAATTTATTCTTAGATTGTCGTTTGTGTTAACGTGGCTTGAATTTGATGGAGAGTGCATGAAGCACTTTCATCCACACACCTTAGAATAGCCATTAATTTATACCACACAAGAAGACAAATCTATTTTTTCAAAGTCAACAATCCGCCAACAAATTGCTTTCACATGTTTATGGCATTAAACAGAGTCAGAAAATTGGGTCACTGTGCAGCCTTTATTAGCGGCACTCTATGCATCAGACTAGCATAGGAATTAAAAAAAAAGTGGGCATTGAATTTAATGCAGCAAAGCCTATCGGTGACAAGAAATTGTAGTATTATGCTTTCGATAGAAGGGTTTAATTTACTTCCTCCAATGTTATATATAGTTTATTTCTAAAATTATATATATAAAAAAAAAGTGNTTTCTAAAATTATATATAAAAAAAAAAAGTGTAAAGAATATCATCAATTGATCCTCAAATTGTTATTTAAAAATGGACGAAAAATGTCATGTGTCACATACATAAGAAAAAAATGAAAGTGATAAGTGACATTTTATATCTATTTTTGGACGGCCGTCTAAGATTGAAGGTTTTTTTACACATTTGATAGTTGATGGGAGTTTCTTACACCTTTTTATAATTTTGAGAATAAATCGCATATGACTCTAAGTTGGACCGGGGGTGAATTGGACTTTTTCAACATTTTTTATTGTCTTTGTTCATAGATGTAAACTTGAAGTCCAACCACATAAATTTTAAATAGTTTGTTACAGAATTTGTAGTTATCCCTATGGTAAAAACTACTACAATCTACTATAAATAAGACAGGGTTCCTAGCCTAGTACACACACATATGGTAAAGTTTTGAATTACCATTATTCAGAGCATAAAGAAATAAGCATAGGCTAGAAGCACCTTGTTCTTGAAGAACCTGAGAACTTTAAAGAGATTCAACAAGCAATGACAAAAAGTATTTATATTTCTTTCATAATTTTCCCACAAGCTCATTATTTGATAAAACTTGGACGTTTTTCAACATTCTTTATTGTCTTTGTAGACGTAAACTTAAAGTCCAACCACATAAATTTTTTATATTTATTATTTATACCATTTTATTATATTTGGGTCATATTAGGCACAACAATTTATCATGTAAGATGCAGTAAATAAAGTGGTTTTCAGGTACACAAAAAATTCATTCTAAGAATTTTTGCCAAACTAGTGACTACAGTGCAGTACTATGCATTATGCTTACGGAGAACGAGAGTATTGTTTCCTAAACCCTTGTCTCTTTGAGTCTTTGCTTTCAATTTCAAGAAGTCTACTTTATTTTACTTTTCTTTTCTTTCCTTTTCAATATCTTTTTCCGGAAGGTGACAAAGAAAGTTCTAAATTCATGACTGTACAGCATATCAAAAACTAATTCCTATTGGATTCTTGAGGGTTAACTCATTTCCGCTGATGTTGGTATTTGCTAATTGCTACTCTCTTCTCTGCTTACGATTTCCTCTCCAACTAAATTGGATTATTACCATTACAACTTTTGTATTTTTATATGGCTTTTTTTACTAATACACTGCGCTCAAGATAGTAAGAGAGTAGAGATTATGATGGATTTCCTTAGCTTTTTTTTTTGGTGTAGAGAATTGAAAATTAGATACTCTGAAGCAATTTGTGATTTTGGAAACTTCCCAAGCTCTATGTGCAATAATGAAATTACTTTTAGGTAATATATGCATGCAGCTACTAACTGTTGAATAACTGCAGCCTTTAATTGGATTTGGTGTGGCTAAAGTTCTCGAATCCGGGCACCAAGAAAGGTGATTTAGTTTGGGGACTTTTTCGATGGGAAGAGTACAGCTTGGTCTCCTCAACACAAATTCATTTCAAAATCGAACACACCGATGTCCCACTTTCGTACTATACTGGAATTCTTGGTATGCATTGAAAAATTTGGTATTCAGTCTGATTCTGAGAGAATAATGTTCTTTATGCCAATGTGATATGCTGATCTGTTTTTCCTGTGTTTCTATAATAATGGCTTAACCAGATTATAAAACTTAACACCAATTTCTGCCATGATCTATACTATTCATTTGTAGTGTTGTTTGTTCCTATTTTCTTTTCCATGTTCTTCCTCTCCTATATATTTAGTGAAGGTTATTTGGCTTGTATTGATATAGATGAATCAACTTAACCTGCGGACGAGCTTCCTTTTCAAGGAGAATAAATATATATGACTAGCAATTGTTGTATATCTGGAACTAGTAGCTGGTTAAATGATTTTGCATATCTGTTATGGCCACATGCATGCTATAAATTCTTCTTACTTCATGTTTTCTATTTTCTATATTGTATTTTTTTTTTTTAATAGTTGCTGAGTTTGAGTGCTTCTTCTTTATATTGAATCTTAGCACACATGCATGGTTGTCCTTGTTAGTTACGTGGTTTCTCCTCTTTTTCTTGCTTGTTTATGTCAGTGTTCTTTTGTTCTGCAAATGTTAATGTTGCAAATGATAGAAAAGAGGGGAAATCCTTTGCAAATCACTTCACGTATTTGGGAATGTTCTGTAGATATTATAATCTCACTTATCATGAATGTTCCTATCTTTATAATGTCCTAATTTGTTAACACTTCCTGTCTTTCTTCTTCTTGATACCACAGCTATGCCAGGATTGACTGCTTATGCTGGTTTCTTCGAAGTAGGTTCTCCAAAGAAAGGAGATCATGTTTTTGTTTCAGCTGCCTCTGGTGCAGTTGGTCAGCTAGTTGGGCAATTTGCGAAGTTGAGAGGTTGTTATGTTGTTGGAAGTGCAGGAACTAAAGAGAAGGTAAATTTCCAATTGCTGCACTTATATGCTGCAGAAACCAGCATCATCTGCCTCATTTGTTCTGCAATTTTAAAAAATACAAATCCATATTAAAAGTCTATTTACTTTACATGCATATTTATGACAACAATCTCATCTTTTAGTTAGAGATCCCTTCCCAAAGAAAGTTATGAGACATATTTGGCATTTTGGGGGAGGGGCAGTAGGAAGTGAATCCATTAAATGTTAGGACATGTAGCATAGTGTTTTCCATGACATACATAGCAACTTCATTATGCAAATTACTTTAATAAATGGATTCCAATATGGATCCAAGCACCCCCTCCCCCCCACCGTGCCTTAGGAGAAAAAAAAAAATTAAAAAACATACAAACACAATTGTATGATACACACTATTAAAAGTACTTGAATTTCTAGTAAAGGATATGATTGGCAACGGCAGACTTGAATCCATTCAAGTTTTTGTTTATATTCACTCAAGATACTTAACCCCCTTTCACCTAAATGTTATCCTTTTATAATTAGGTGGATCTCTTGAAGAATAAATTTGGATTTGATGAAGCTTTTAATTACAAGGAAGAGCAAGACCTTAATACAGCTTTGAAAAGGTTAGTATCTTATACTTTTGCCTATGAACCAAGTAGCATTCACATAATTAAGAAGCTAATGTACATCAATTTATAAATCAAGTACTTTCTAAACGGCATTGACATTTATTTTGAGAATGTGGGTGGCAAGACACTTGATGCAGTACTCCCGAATATGAAACTTCATGGTCGCATACCTGTATGTGGAATGATCTCACAGTATAATCTTACTCAACATGAAGGTATAACAAATTTGGCAAATCTCATATTCAAGCGGGTCCGCGTGGAAGGATTTAATGCTTTTGATTTCTATCACCTCTATCCCAAATACTTAGAGTTTGTCGTTCCTCATATCAGAGAAGGTAAGATTTTGTATGTTGAAGACATAGCTGAAGGTTTTGATAACGGCCCTGCAGCCTTGGTTGGCCTTTTTAGTGGTCGCAATGTTGGAAAACAAGTGCTTGTCGTTGCTCGCGAGTGAAAAGCATATGCTTCTTTTGTTCATTGTTTTCTTACCAGCTTTTTTTTCTTTTTCTTTTTTTAAACTATTTCCATCCTTTGTTCTTCGCGCTCTGTTTCTGAATGTTCCATGGACAATATCAATGTATACTTCTTGAAATCACCGCTAGATCAACAAAGTTTGGTGCTATATAAGGCCATACCTATGGAGAATGACAACATGATATTTATGTTAATTCTATTATTTATTTAACTTTATTTTATAATTTAGGAAAATAGAGTTTACTTACAATGAATCATTACAGAATTTAGGGTTGATTATTTGAATCTTAAAGATATCTTATAATTATCTTAAAATAGTTAAATTATTACTCTATTTTTTATTTCCATTAAGATCACTTTAGTGTTAAGTTTAGGTTACTTGTCCTTATAAAATTGGGCATTTAAGTGACCTATTTCGTTTTGGATTTTACAGTCTATTCATAATACTGAAATAGGCCTTGGGTATATTTTCATTGTTCATCTCAATTTTGAGATTAAATCCAAATCTTTTTTTTTTTTCCTTGCTTTAGATCATCTTCTTAGCACTTTTCTGTGACTTCCTCACTTTCCTCCCAGCAATGATTTTTCCTAGAGCAGTAGTGGCTGACCCATACGAATTGAACTTGTAATGTACATGAAATGGAGGTGACAACCCAGTATGAATTTCTGTGGGACATGTTAGGTTCCTGCTCAGAATGATATAAAAAATTTCTGTCATGTCCACATAGTGGGTCATTCATTTGGGACAGGGATACCTCTTTTCTAGAGCACAGATGTTGTTAATTCGTCGAAGGATCCAATACAGGATAATGACACGAAACAATGAGGAAGTTGTTATGAAAAACGTTAATGGAGACTAAGTATGATAATTTTGAAGTGTGAATAATTATACTGTCTTGAGTGTAATATTGCTTCTCTATAAAAGAGAGTTACTCAAAGATATTAAACATTTTTGACTTGTTAGGCTATTAGACTTTAGCGAAACAAGTTTGTGTCCATTTATCTAAAGTTACTCTATAATTTTAATTTACTTTTATAAATTTTTTTTACATTATTTAACTTAACCAATGTGGGACTTGGTTTTATACAAACTATTCAACAGAAGTGCCATGTTAGGAAAACAAAAAACTTATCTGCTCGACTTAAGCTTACCTCCATGAATGAAGACATCAAAAAAATTCCACCAAGAAAACAAAAATGAAGAGGACTTATAATCCAACGTATAATATATACATATGAAACTTCGAGGTTTTTACCCAAAAAAAAATGAATAAATATACTTGGAGATATGGTGACGAATGAACCAAGAGATGGTAAAACGCCAATAATGGAAATTTGTTGGAATCTCATTCTTTCCTTGAAGCTTTGTGAATATCGCCCATTTGATATGGCTGATAGCTTTTATGTCCTATTTATGTGGATCAAGGACTACACCTTTTCCTCCCTTTCCCTCTCTCTTCACTACCTAAGGAAGAAAATGCCACAGGGAATTCTATCTTCTGTTGAGCGACTCACTTTTCTTAACTCTCTCCCTCATAGGCTTTCTGTCGCTGTTTTATTTATTGAAGGCAAAGTAAGACTATGGGGAGGGAATTAAGACAAATTGGCTTCTCTTTCTCCCTATATTGCATTCATGCAGATAACCATGGTTTCATAGTTGTGTACACTTGTTAATGGTATACAACTACTAAAGTTGGAGAGTGATCTTATTTCTCATCAAGTGTTCTTTAGAATCATTAGAGTCATGGCATTTTAGCTTGCTGCAATTCATTTGTGTTACATTGTATTCCCTTGAATAAGTTTCATATCACTTTTTAAGAGGTTTCTTTCAGGGCTTTATAGTTTTCGTTCTTTTCAAACATTCTCTTTATATGTCTAATGTCTAACGATTTATAACTTATGATTTAAAATTTGTTAGTCTTTTAATCATCTTTTTTTCTTTAAAACCAAATATTAAACTATCTCCGAATATTAGCTTTAGCTATGTAATTATTTAAACACCTTTTTTCCCCTTAAATAGCTCATGGAAACAATTGCAGAAGTTAAGAGGATGTAATAACTGAGAAAATTTTATTTAGTCTACTTTTTATATAATTTTTTCTATTTTTATCATTCTAAGTTGATCTTTTGTGATAAAAAATGCTTATTCAGTTCTGATAAAATACAAATATTCTGTTATAAATATGGTCAGAAACTAAGATTAAAAGAAGCTGAGCAAAACTTTTCTCAACATGAATCTATAAAATTAACAACACTCTCCACCATGGTACTCTCATCATATCCCAGTTGACTGAGAAGTGTCGTGAAGCGGACATGAATAGTATACAAGAGTACACGTATAGGTACTTACTACGATACTTCTCTCAACAACGTAACTAGGGTATACTGGGAATCTTCTTTCCTGTTGTATCTTCCTAGAAAATATCACCTCTACAATTCTTCATGTCTTTATAGATAACAACATCCAAAACATGTTCTAAAGAGATAACTACAGCGAGAGGCACATCAAGACAAAACAACAATAGGCATGAAAATTCTCTGCATTTTCCTATTTTTACTTCCATGAAATTGTTGTATGTCCCTGCAGGAACTTTTAGCAGACAACAAATGGGAAGCCTAATTAATTATTACCTGGGCTGAACTTGAAGCATCTAGCAAAACCTGCTGTAGTCATTTGAGTAAGGACCAGGAAGAATTCAAGCATCCCGTTCTGCATTGCATGCAGCAGAAAATGTTGAGTTCTCCATAGATCTAGAAATGGGAATCCTAGGGAATGAACCCCAAATATCAAACTAGCTCAGAATATTAGCCTTTCAACCAGTGATGTATCCAGAAATTTTGGTTATTGGGGGCAATATATATATTAAAATTATTTATTTTCATATAATTAAACTCTTTGATTGTTATCTCTAACCATTAAAAATAGATAAGCTAAAATTTTTAACTACAAATATTAGAAAATGGAGATTCAAAAAACCTCAATCTTTTTGATATATATATATATATCTCTAAACTATTTGTGTTATGTATATTTATATCTTTTAGTGTTATCTTAATTATTTATATATAAATATATATGATATTTCATGTAGAATTTTTTTAAAAAAAAGGTTTGAATCTCTATTTCTTTGTATATGTAATTAGAAAATTTAGTTTTATTTAACTAATAAGAAAAAAAGAAAAAATAAATTTTTATATTAATTTTCTTCTAAGAAATTTATTAATTATTGTCACATTTAAAATTTATGATTATACACCATTAAAATAATTATTATGGTCATTCACATATGTATTCTCTATTATTTTAAAAAATAATAATAGATTGTCTTTTTATTTTTTAGTCTCATTAATAATTATTGCGAGGACAATTACAAAAATTTAATAGGGCAAAGTATAATTTTCTAGTATTATCACGAAAAATAATTTGTGATTAGTGGGGTAATTGCCCCCATAACCTTAAACCTCGATCCCCCCTTGCTTTCAACCATTTTCGGAAGCAGGACTGCATCTTTTCTCGAGTTGCAGCCTTGCAAACGTTGACAGTAGGAATTACCTTGTCAGGCTTCAAAAACTGAGGAAAGATAACATCACTCAGAATTGACACAAAACAATGCAATTTTGCAGATGCTATTAGGTTTCCAAGCTTGTGGCAATCAAAGTAATCATTATATTTAGTTTCAAACCTGAACAACCTCACGCAGTTCTGTGAAGCTGGAGTGTTCACTGTAAGGAACCCCTACAATTAAGGAGAAAAGAGAATTATGAACTATACTTGATAAATAACTACTCTTAGACCTGCAAAGAAATTTTTTTTAAAAGAAAAAGAAGTGCTTGCTTAATGGTCAGGACTATGACAGATATTCCCCATCCCAGCAACTGAAAGCAGATCATACTATGAACAATTTAAAATTACCATGATTTAAAAATCATGTGCATCAAAAGTATAGGGAAATACCTGTTGGACATGTCAAAGATTAATCTAGAAAAATATATAAAAAAAAATTACTTTGTAAAATATTATAATAATAAAAAATTAGAAACAACTAGAATGCTATAGTAAGTTGGTTGAGCAGGAATGTCAGAAAAATCTAGAGAAGGAAAAGAAAAATCAAGCAAACAAGAGAAAAATCAGGAGACTATAGACATGCTAGAGTGGTGATAGACTAGTGATAGGCAGTGGAAGAATTCTATAAATACTGACTTACTGACTTGTATCAAGCAATGACAAGAGACCAAGCAAATCAACTTCCTTCAGCAATTTAGTTTTCATTTCTCTCCCCCACTCACGTCCCATCTCTTTTAATTTTCAGACACTCACACACCTACAAGACGAAATGCCAACACTGCTGCGAATTTTTCCTTGTAGGTCTTCAAGTAATCCTTCAAGGTCTGATGTAACAAGAAAAACATATATGGTCAGGTATAATTTTAAAAAACAAAAAAAGAAATCTTTTAAATAAAAAGGAAGGAAAAGCCTGAATCTCTTAGATGAAAACATAAAGGCTGGGAATTAAATCTCAAATCTCAGAGATGACATGGGCAGAACATGAAGAAGTGTGTCCTTTCCATTTGTACAGAGACTATCCGAAAGCTCAGGCCAACCAAAAGCTAGCAAAATTCGTCTTCTTGTAGCATTTGCATGAATTTTTACCTGAAGAATAAAAGAGCTGTNCTTTCCATTTGTACAGAGACTATCCGAAAGCTCAGGCCAACCAAAAGCTAGCAAAATTCGTCTTCTTGTAGCATTTGCATGAATTTTTACCTGAAGAATGAAAGAGCTGTAGGTAATGCGTCTCTAGAGCGCAGATCTAAATTATGAAAAGACATGACATGGTGACTTAAATCTATTCTGTTAATTCATGGCAGAAAACAGCCTAAAACCAACGAATACGGACTTTTACATCCCTAATGGAACAAGCCAAAATTGATTCTTCATTATGCAAGGTTCACAACTCTAGCATGCACAAATCTTTAAGTACTGTGAGTGTAAAAGAAAGAAAAGAAAAAGGAGAAGAGAAAGCGACTAAAAACTTCAAAATTGTCAGAACTTGACACCCAACCAGATACAATCATTATCAGCCAGTTTATTATATTCATCTATGCTAAAAATTTATTGGTGAGGAGGTTTATTGACTTGAATATTATAATTTGACAATAAATTTACATATTTATTATACTTTTTAACTTAATTACTTAAATATTATAATTTTTTAAAAATTAAAAGAATTTTGATGATATGGGGCCCACCAAATGCGCCAGCTGCCAGCTAGCGTGTCTCCATTAGCAGTTAGCGTGTCCATTATACCAACATGAAAAAAAAAAAAATGGTTAAAAGTGAATGAAAATGTGAAAGAAGGATTAAGATAAATATGTCAAGAGTGTGTCCACTTTTTGCTGGTGTGTCCACTTTTTGCTTTGGTCAAAGTTTAAAAAGATGGACCTATAACAAAAATACTTTTATATATGTTAGTTGGCTTGTCAAGAGTAGACATGCCAGTTGTCGGTCAGTGTGTTCGGTGGAAACAAGTCAATTGACAGTTAGCGTGTTCGGTAGACTCTATATTGTTGAAGTTTNATATTGTTGAAGTTTTTTAGTTTTTACTTTTTAAAAAATTATAATATTTAAGTAATTAAGTTAAAAAATATAATAAATGTATAAATTTGTTGTCAAATTGTAATATTCAAGTCAACGAGAAGGTAGTATGCAATGAAAACAATAGTTAAAATAGATATCCGTTGGAGAGAGAAAAGCCCACGTACCCTCAGTGCCTTAGAAATTGCAAGATAAACACATTCTTTTCCAATACTATATGTCCCAACAACCACAAAAGTTCGGGGCCGCATTTTGAGGTGTTTCTTTGTAATTTTAACTACATAATTTACTACATCTTCCTTAGAAGGAACCTGTGAAACACAAAATTGTTTTTGAGAATCTTTGGTTTGTATTTCAACAATCAATGAACCAACATCCATAGATAAAGATGGCAAAAATTCTACCAAGAAAAAAAAAAAAAAANAAAAAAAAAAAAAAAAAAAAAGGAGAGGAGTGGGGTTAGCTCAGTTCGTGAAAGCATCCCCAGCACAAATGCTGGCATCCTCATGTCCCAGGTTCAAGCTTGAGGTCCCCTTCCCAATTGTCTCGAGCACAAAATACTCTTTCCTCTACCTAGGCAAATAATAATAATAATAATAAATAAAGGAAAATACAAAAGTGACTTGATTGAACTTACAAGTCACAACCCATACCCTAAGTACACCCTTAGTATTTTCTCATGGGCATATACACTATACATCACTACAAGAAGCTCACAACGACTAACAGATAAGTGCTACAGACTTCAAATCAAAGCAAATGCTATTGCAGAGCGTAGTATTTAACTAAAGTGCTTGCTTGAGTGCTTGTCTGGATGGCTTGAGAGGGCTTTTGGTACTTATAGGCTTCATGCAACTACCTACATCAATTGCTCCTTCAAGAATTCAGCAATTCTGCTAATTCACACACATAGGCACAGTTACAAAGTCTAAAAAAGGCTGCATGAGTGTGGCAATTTTTCAACCTCATCTAGTGTCTTGGTATGTCATGCCAAAGTTGGAGAGCAAAGTTTCATTTCTATCAAATCAAACTGAGCAGTAACAAAGAGGGTATGAAGCGTGCTATGCTACACCCTTTGAAAATGACATATTTATGTTTGTTTAGCTTTTTGCAAGTTTTATAAATAAATTACTACTTGATTGACTGGCTAATTACAAGTTTTATTAATTATAAAGTGGAACACAACTTTTTAAAATTTATAAAGTTAGCCAACCCATCAAAACGTGGCGGTGTCTGGGTTTTCTGGTTACTTAATTGGAGGGAGTGAGAGACGGTGTAGCTGACTTTGGTAACAAGTGTACTTGTTTCTTTTGGAAATGTTCAAATGTGTAGGAGAGATGAGTTAACTCATCATCTACAAGTCTGGTTTTCTGTGCAGCCATTTCAAAGTGCAACACTGTAATGAGCCTTTCGCCACCATTCCTAATTGGCTAACACAGAAATGGTATTTGCACAATAGTATAAATATGTAATATGTAAAAATATATGGTGGTGGTTAAGTTATATTCTTTTTTATTGAGAGAGTTTTGGTATAAATGTTTTAAAATTAGTGTTATTATCAGATTTTAAAATAGAATTTTATTTTAATTATGTAAAAATTTTTTATTATTCTACATCTTTTCTTTAATTGTTTTATTCATGTATTTTATTAAAAATTGATTATTTTAATTTAGGTGATTATTTTTTTTTTTTATAATTTTTACAATAATACAAATTTCAAAACAGAATGTGAGTCCCACCAAAATTTCATCAACAAATATAAGAATATGGTGTTACCCTTTCAAATAGTAAATAGGTTAGCAACCACTAAAATATATATATAAACTAGGGAAAAGTCTTTAAAACCCCCTTCAACTATGCTCTTGTTGTACTTTACCCCCCATGCTTTAAAAACGTAGGAAAGACTTCATTGAACTTTCAAAATGTGCACTTTACCCCCCGATCCTGACGTCCGTCCATTAATGTGCACATAATGTGATTAATCTGGGCCATAGTGTAATTTTATAGGGGTATAAATGAAAATAAATTTATAAAAAGTAGGATTAAAAAGTAATATTCAAAGAGTTTTGGGGTCAAATTATAATTTACAAATCTCTTCTTCCGTCCATTAATGGACGGACGTTAGGGTCGTGGGAGTAAAGTGCACATTTTGAAAGTTCAAGGAGGTCTTTCCTACGTTTTTGAAGCATGGGGGTAAAGTGCAATAAGAGCATAGTTCAAGGGAGTTTTTAGGACTTTTCCCTATAAACTATACAAAGTGAATCTAATTAAAATATGTTTTATATGTATAAGTGTAAAGAAAAAAAAAAAGTAACTTTACAAGGGAAAAATACAGAAGAAATATATGACACCCAAGATGACGAAGGCCATGGTTACATCATCTTACGTGGCATAAAAAGATACGCAATAGAAGAGAAGCTGAAGAATCGAATATAAATGTTTAGAAGAAAGAAAGCAATGTGAATATGGAAAGTTACAGTCTTTTGTAATGTAAAGTGGCTTTTTGGTGATATTCCATTCCATGATGATGATATGTGCTCCTTCTTGTGGGGCTGGGGACCCATTCCATTCCATGCATGATAGATACAACAGTCAACAACAAACAACAGCGCTTACCATGATAGGGAGCCTTGACACTAATGCTTGAACTTGACAAGTCCTATTAGGAGGAAAATTTTAAAAAGTTGTGTTAAAACGCCACGTTTTGATGATGGGTTGACTAACTTTGTAAATTTTAAAAAATTATGTTCCACTTTATAATTAATAAAACTTATAACCAATCAGTGAACTAAACAATAGTTTATTTATAAAACCTGCAAAAAATTAAACAAACATAGGCATATCATTTTCAAGGGTACAGCATAGCACCCCCGATATACTATGTAGCACCATCGCTTTTCCACCGCATACCATGTGAACATGCTTCTTGGGTCAAAAGGCTATAGAGTAATATGTGGGTAATCTGTAGTGACATAATTGATGATAATGTAAGAGCTGACGTTTAATCATAATGGACTCTAATAATTATGTCCCTCTTTTTGTAATTATTGGGCCCATAGTTACAATATTCTTATCATTTTTGTCCCTTTTTCTTTGTAACGAAAGTGTAAGAGCAATAGATTTATTGGCTTGAAAATTATATTTCAGTAATAAAATTATATATTTATTATATTTTTAATTTAATTATTTAAATATTATAATTTTCAAAATATTAAAAACAAACAAAAAACTTTTCGAATATGTGAGGACCACCAAACACTCTAATGACTACACCACATGTTCACATGAGAGACGTCAATAACCATTTGGCGTATCTCTTCATAGTCAAATTTTTTACCATCAAATTTTAACTAACTTGAGATATGCCAATAGCTTTTCCTCTTTTTTTTTTTTTTTATTCTTATATAAAGCAACAAGAAAGAATACGTCATGGGGTTATCAGCGTGTCCAATGTGGACACGCCACTTGGCTACTGGTGTGTTTGGTGGTCCCCACATATTGGTTATAATTTTTTTAATTATTTAAAAACTATAATATTTAGGTAATTAAATTAGAAATTGTTATAAATTAATAAATTTATTTGTAAAGTGTAATATTCATGTCAAAGAGCGAAGATCAATGTTCTAAAAATCTTTATAATTTGCCAAGGAAGAATCTTCATTTGTGTCTTCCATAATTTTTGTAGTAAAATATGTTCAATGACATTCTTATCTTGAAAATAAAGTATGACATAATAAGTTCAAAACTCACTGTAAATTTCTACATGAAATTGCCCAGTGAAAATAATGTACATTTCATAGACGATAATGGAAAAAGTAAATTCTACTCTTTAGAAATTTGTAGCATTGCAAAGAGGCTATCAAGCATCATGATGCATATATTTAAACAACGTAAGAGTATTGTGGCAACATTACATAGGTCCTCAAAAGATCCTATGCAATGCCATGTTCATATCCGTTTATCAAATCAGAATATGAAAAAATCAGGCTTAAGGTTCACATGTCTTAAAAAATAAGAATTTTGTGTAGAAAAGAGCTTTGACAAATGTTTTTTTGTCAAAGGATGACTTTAAACACACAACCCTCTTACAGCTGAGACATCTTCAAAGGATCTTCACCCTAACTTCTATCTTTCTAATTTGGTAGCAATGACGGCACCTACAAACCCGCTCAAAGAACAAAACAAAAAACAAAACGTCAGCACTGACGCTTTCTTTGTCCTTGTCATTTTCTTTGTGGTTAGAATTCATTTTCAATTTTCTCAATTTCCTTATTTCCTCAGATTCAGACTGCAAATTCTGGACTCTTTCTAGTTTCCCCTGAACTCAAAAGCACAGGCACTGCATAACACACGCAAAGACGCTCAACTAGCAGAAATGGCACCAACGATTGGAGAGGTAGTGAAGAATAAGCAAGTATTGCTGAGAGACTATGTCACTGGTTTTCCAAAAGAATCTGACATGGTTGTGGTTGAAAATACCCTAAAATTGGAGGTTCCACAAGGTTCCAATGAGATTCTCCTCAAAAATCTCTACTTGTCCTGTGATCCCTATATGCGAATGAAAATGAGCAAGAATCTCCTCGCCTCATACGCTTCCTTTACCCCTGGTTCAGTAAGCCACTCACTAGCCCCTTTAGTCTTTCCTATTTTATTTTGTTTAATTTTTTATTTTTTTTTTGAAGAAAAAAAATTTCCCCGTGATGGTTCTGTTTGTTTGCTGAGAAAATTAGTCTGAGAAACAAAATGAATTCCTCATGGAAAAGGGTGTCCTAAAGTCATAATTTTTTTTAGAATTTTCTCTGTAGCCGAATTGAGTCAATTAGAATTTTCTGATTTTTGAACCCCGAAAGGTTCTTGGAACGGTTTAATCAATAGAAACTGTAAGTGTAGAATGGGCAACATTGAAATTGTGTCTGAAGCTAGTAATTGTTGGATAAATTGCAGCAACTAATAGTTGAAGATTACGTTTGCTTGCTGAGAAAATTAATCTGAGAAACAAAATGAATTCCTCATGGAAAAGGGAGTCCTAAATTCATAATTTTATATCTGATTCTTGAGGGTTATACATTATATTACAATTTGCTCTGTAGCTGAATTGGGTCAATTAGAATTTTATGATTTTTGAACTTCGAAAGTTTCTTGGAACAGTTTAATAAATAGAAACTAAGTGCAGAATGGGCAACATTGAAATTGTGTCTGAAGCTACTAACTGTTGAATAAATTGCAGCAACTAATTGCTGAAGATTATGTTTTTTAGCTGAGAAATTTTTTCTGCAAAGTAAAAAGAATTCCTCATGGAAAGGGGAATTCTAAATTCATAATGATACTGTACATGAAATGAATTCTGCTTATATCTAATTCTTTAGTGATTAAACGAGGATGAGGACATCCGGGAATTTTGGTAGTTGCTATATTCTGCTCAAAATTTTCTCTGTAACCGTATTGGGACAATTACAATTTTAGTAATTTAGCAGAAAATATGCAGAACATGTTAATGGGTAATTTTTTTTTCAGTGGTTTTTTTAGGATAATTCTGGTTGCTTGGTTCCAACCAGGATCCATTATATGTTATTCTTCAAGGGCTTAATTTAAAATTTATGTGTATAATGAATGGTTGGGCACATCAGTAGAAAGGAATGGTTGAAAATTGCATTTCTTTCACTTTTCTATATTCTTGAGAAATGGGGGTTTTGAATTGAAAATGAGATGCTTCGAAGTGATTTCTGATTATTGAACCTCGAAAGGTTCTTGAAGCGATTTAATCAATAGTAATTAAGTGCAGAATGTGCATCATTGAAAATTTTATTCATGTCATATATGTATGAAGCTACTAACTGCCATAAATTGCAGCCATTGAATGGATATGGTGTGGCTAAAGTTCTGGAATCTGGGCACCCAGATTTTAAGAAAGGCGATTTAATATGGGGGTTTACTGGATGGGAAGAGTACAGCCTTGTCTCCTCAACGCAAATAATTTTCAAGATCGAGCATACTGATGTCCCTCTTTCCTACTATACTGGAATTCTTGGTATGTATTAAAGAGGTTTAGTTTACTCTGATTATGAGAGAATGATGTTTTTGATGCCAGTATCATCTTCGAGTCTATAGTTTTCATGAGATAAATAGGTCCTCTGTTTGTCTGTTAGTATTAAGATAATCACTTAAGTATCATAGGAAGAAACTAAACATTGAAACTTAATGCCAATTTCTGCCATGAGATGTATTGTGAATTTCTAGAGTTGTCTGAGTATTTCTTCCTTCTATCTCTTCCATCTTCTTCTAATTCAGTGAAGGTTGTGTGGCTTAAATTTATGTTGATGAATTACATTAATTGGCTGACCAGTTCAATGCTTTTGTATATCCATTATAGCTGTGAACCTTTGAGAAATGCTTCTTCTTCGGATTGAATCTTTCTAAGCTTCCACGTTTATGCCTTTTAGTTGAATAGTTTCTGCTCATTTTCATAGTTTGATGGATTTTCTTTTCTTCTTCAGTTATTAATACTGCCAATGATAGAATTGAAGGAATCCATAACCAGGAAAAACCTTTGTAATCACTTGCATTTATATGGCATTGTTGTGTAGCCCATTTTAGGTACAACTTGCATTCATACTCTAATATCCCTCTGAATTATCATAAATGTTTAATATTGTATAATGACTCTGCTAGTTGGTTCTTTTGTCTAACATTTATCTTTCTTTCTTTCTTCTTCTTTTTCTTAATTTTTTCCTTTTCGAATGCAGGTATGCCAGGAATGACTGCTTACGCTGGTTTCTATGAAGTAGCCTATCCCAAGAAAGGGGAAAATGTTTTTGTTTCAGCTGCCTCTGGCGCAGTTGGTCAGCTTGTTGGGCAGTTTGCAAAACTGATGGGCTGTTATGTCGTTGGAAGCGCAGGAAGTAAAGAGAAGGTAAGCTCTGCTCTGCTGCAATACTCCTGACAACTTTCAAGAATGGACAATCTCATCTTCCAATCTGAAATTCGTTTTCAGAGAATGTTGTGAGACATCTTGCAAGCATTTTGGAACTTTGTAAGGTTAACAATTTCATGTTTTGGAACTTACACCTTCTACTGCATTCAATACTGCAAAAATGTATTCCTACGGCGATGTACCCACACATTTGTTCAGATTTCTATCATAACATGGTTCTAACAATTTCCGCCCCTAGCTCTCAGGGGCAAAAGAGAAACAATGAAAAGTAATTTACAGAAGTAGTACTAAAATATGGACCATGAGAAGTGCTTGAGTTTCTGGTAAACTAACAAATTCTTGTAAAGGATATGATTAGCAAGCCTGGGAACTGTTCAATTCTTTATTCATTCACTACCAAGGATAGTTAGTCCCCCCTTTCACTTGAATATTTTCCTTTTACAATTAGGTGGATCTGTTGAAGAATAAATTTGGATTTGATGACGCTTTTAACTACAAGGAGGAGCAGGATCTGAATGCAACTTTGAAAAGGTTAGTATCTGATAGTGTTTGTAAGATTAATTTAAATCATTCAACTTAGTATCATAATGTATGAAAGGCACTAATGGCATCAATTTACACTTCAGATACTTTCCAGAAGGCATTGACATTTACTTTGAGAATGTGGGTGGCAAGACACTTGATGCAGTACTACTGAATATGAGAGTCCATGGCCGCATACCTGTATGTGGAATGATCTCACAGTATAATCTTGATCGACCTGAGGGTGTAACAAATTTGGCACATCTCGTATATAAACGGATCAATATGCAAGGATTTACAGTTACTGATTTCTATCACCTCTATCCTAAATTCTTAGATCTTGTCCTGCCTCATATTAGAGAGGGGAAGATTGTGTATGTGGAAGACAAAGCTGAAGGCCTTGAGAATGGTCCTGCAGCCTTGGTTGGCCTTTATAATGGACGAAACGTTGGAAAACAAGTTGTTGTTGTTGCTCATGAATGAAAGCATATGCTTTTTTTTCTTCACACTGCTGAATACTAAAAGTTCTCCTGTCACTTCTTTTGCAGTCATCTTCCCCATTTCGGTGAGGAATTTCTCTGTTTCTAAATGTCCTGTGTACAAGACCAATATATGCTTCCTGTAATCACTATCAGAATAACAATTTTTAGCGGTAAATAAAGCCTTTGGTGCATGTGTTTTTGTTCCTTGAAACTTTCATGCCTTAAAGTTGAGGATTAAAATGAGTTCTTAAATGTATCTGATTAGAACTCTGCTTCCACATTTGAATCAACATTGTAATGCACTAATGTGGCTCTTTTACTACAATAGTGTAGTCTTGCAAACTATTTCTCAAAATAGTGTCATTTTTATATTATTTTCCACTATGGTAGCGTTTGGTACTAAGGTTTCTATTTTACATTCTCAAGAATATGAAGTGAGAATCTCTTATACTCATATTTGGTACAAGAGTTAAAAATTGTGCATGAAAATGTGAAATTCTAATAAGTTTAGCTTTTATTTTTACTAAAATATTTTCACCTAAAGAGGTGAAAATGTTGAATTCTTAAGAATGTGGAATGTTGGGCCACCGTACGTGGGGCTCACCGACCACCGCTAACCACCACCGGTCGGTGACCAATGGCATATGATGATGTCATATTCCCAAAAATGTTAAGTATGTATCAAACACTGGACTGCTGGTGGGTGGGAATGTGACATTCTCGAAAATAAAAATGTACCAAAACTACCTATAAGGGGTTCTTTTTGACACATAAGCACTATTTTGCCTTTTTCTATCGTTAAATTAAAAAGTACCACATCTGGCTCATCACCAATTTCTCTCTCTCTCTGCCCCCACCCTCCTCCACGAATCACCTCTGGCCACCCTCTCTCTCTGCCACTCTTCCTTCCTTCCTTCTTCCTCCATTGTTAGTCAAGAACCACCAAAATCCGGCGCCGGAGCTTGAGGGAGCACCGCCATTCATCTATGTTGCGGATTTTTTTAAACTAGTAGTTTGAAGAAAATGTTGTAAACTTTCTTCTATTCTTTCCTAATCTGTTGGTGGCTTTGAGCTTTGAGTGTTTGGTAATCATGTTCTGTTTCTCCAGACATGGTTTCAAGAGTGTTTCAAAAGAAACTGTATCAACTGCTCGATGATCTTACTAAATCTAACATGTTTGGCAGAGTGATTCAAATAAGGAAGCAAGCACGATCCAAATAATAGATATAAATCTATTTCAATGCTCACTAAGTCATGAAATTGGTAAGTTACAAATTACAAACACATGCACCAAATTACCACAGAACATTGTTGCACTAATTGTGTTTTTTTACAAACACACTAATCGTCATATTATCACAACCATTAATAGAAAAATAGAGCTCTCCTTCATTCACGAGCCACGACAACTACTTGTTTTCCAACATTTCGCCCATTATAAAGGCCAACCAAGGCTGCAGGTCCATTTTCTAGGCCTTCAGCAAGGTCTTCCACATATACAATCTTCCCTTCTCTTATAAGAGGTAGAACAAACTCCATCAATTTGGGAAAGAGCTGATAATAATCAAAAGCACTAAATCCTTGCACATGAATCCGCTTATATATGAGAGCCATCAAATTTTTTATGCCTTCTTGTTGCTGAAGATTATATTGTGAGATCATTCCGCAGGCAATGATTCGGCCATGGAGTCTCGTATTTAGGAGTACTGCATCAAGTGTCTTTCCCCCCACATTGTCAAAGTAAATGTCAATGCCTTCAGGGAAGTACCTGATATGTTTCGTATAGTAGAATGACATTCGTTATCTTTTGCAAAGATAGAAATTCTTATTATACTAAGTAATGATATATTCATGAACTTGGAGTCACATTTTGAGGTAGAAGATGAGCTCAATAGAAAAAACAAATTAAGTGAACCAAGTTAAACTTAAATTCTACCACATAGTATGTAAAGTTTGTGCATATATCATACTAATTACCCAAATCAATAAATATTACCTTTTCAAAGCTGCATCCAAGTCGTTCTCTTCCTTGTAGTTAAAAGCCTCGTCAAACCCAAGTTTACTCTTCAATAGATCCACCTAATTGTTAAGAGAGAGAGGGAGAGGGGGAGGGGGAGAGAGAGAAAGAGAGCATTAATTGTGTGCTGGTCTGTTTTATTAGCATCAAAGTAAGCAAATAGCAGTTTACTAGCTGCAACCCCATGCAATGCACAAGTAGCTTATAAAAATAGAGAAAGCTGAAGAGAAAGAAAGAAAAAATAGAAAAAGTAAGAGAGGGAAAATAGTAAGTACCATTACTTTGAATAGTCACACTCGCAAGAAAATGACGTATATATGAATTTGCAACATCAATAACAATCAAAAAACTAGATTGACCCTACTCTTGCTGGTAATTCTTCTTTCCAGAATTGGTTTCTATAAATTATGAAGTTTTGAAAAACTTAAAGTAATTTTCAATCTCTTCCCTACAATACCAAATGGCATGTGGTCAAGTGGTATTTAGTTCGTCTTCAGAGTTTATAAATTTTTTGTTCAAATAAAAGAAAAATCTTTCCCCTAGAATCATTTGTTCATACAATTTTATTTTTTTTTATACTAAATCTCAGAAATTATCGTCGGAAGGGGATTTCTCATGAAAGTATGAGGATTCCAAGCTTATAAATTGTTAGAACTTTCTAAAATAAACAAACTATGATATAGAATATCATTTTCAATAGAAGGATGTATAAAAAATTTGATGAACCCATTTTGTTAAGGCACATATAGGAGTGCACTATGATTTGAGGTGTACCTTTTCATTACTTCCTGCACTTCCAACAACATAACAACCCATTAGTTTTGCAAATTGTCCAACAAGCTGGCCAACTGCACCTGAGGCAGCAGAGACAAAAACATATTCTCCTTTCTTTGGAGAGGCTATTTCAAAGAAACCAGCATAAGCAGTCAAACCCAGCCAACCTATCCAAAAGAAAAGGATAATTGTTAGATAAAAATATAAGAATTGCAATGATAGTAAGACAATTAAACATCATAGAAGCGACACAATTTTTTTTTGGAATATTGTGCAACAATTTGATTGGTGCATATAAAATGATAAGAATGCACATGTGAGTGGTGTGAGTGTTAAGGAATGTGAAATGTAGAAGTCCCATATTAGATAAAAAAAANGTCCCATATTAGAAAAAAAAAAAAAAAAAGATGTGTGATATATAATACTTGAATTCGTCCAAGACTCATGAGTTTAAGCTTTTAGGTTAAGTTGATGCTTATCAAAATATGTTATGTCACTTGCTCATGGGCCAACATGATGATTCTCCCTATCAATTGGTATCAAAGCCCACCTTTGCCATCTCTCTATGTGGAAGGAGCTGAAATGGACCTCCATGGTCTCCATGGATGTGTGTAGGCCTCTCATTAAGGAATAGTTGTGGATACTCACATGTGAGTGGTGTGAGTGTTAAGGAATGTGAAATGTATGTGTGGGCCTCCCATTAAGGAAGAGTTGTGAATACTTACATGTAAGTGGTGTGAGACTCATAAACTTAAGTTTATGCTTATCCAAGTGTGTTATGTCACGTGCTCATGGGGTGGACACACACAATGTATTCTCCCCATCATATAAATCTCAAATCCCTCCACTAGTAATTTTGCAGTAATGATATGTACACAAGTAGCCAAAAAACATTTTGCAAGTACTCCTCAATCAAACTAAATATGGAATGAAGAGCATGGGTTTTCAAAAGCGAAACTAAATATAGGTGACAAATTAACATATGAAAACTCCATTAGTGGAGATTTGAGATTTGCAGATCATGTAGGAATGAAGAACATCATCAGTCTTCTAGAATCAAACTAAATATTTCATTCCTTACCAAGAATTCCAATATAGTACGAAAGTGGGATGTCAGTGTGCTGAATTTTGAAAAAGCCTTCAGTTGATGAGAAGAGGCTGTACTCTTCCCATGTAGTTAATCCCCAAACTAAATCACCTTCCATAAAATCTGGGTTTTCAGAATCGATAACTTTAGCAACTCCATATCCAGTTAATGGCTGCATTTACTCACCAAATCATCAGTTAATAGCTGCATATTCTAGAGTTGATTTCAATATTGTTTGCAGTAAATTGTAAGTTATTCTTCCACCTCTATCCTTTTATCTACTATTTGTGCAAGCAACAAAACAAAGTTATTTTTAATCAAACTAGCAAAAGATTCTTCTAATTTTTCTTTCATATTTTTTGATGTTAGAAAATATTAAACTACATTTTTTCAATTTTGTCCTATTCAATTGGTCCAATTTTGAATGGATGGTGAAAATGTTGACAGATGTTGCTGTGGTATGTACATGCCATGTCTCTGTGAACGCGAAGACAATACCTTCTACTAGTTTTTTAACGGTTCATTCAAAATTGGACCCAATTAAACACAAATATAATATTAATGGTACAAACTTTAGGGTTTAATGGTAAAATGAAAAAAAAGTTGAAGAGACAAGATAATATATATCCTATGTCAAAATACAAGATACCTATTTCATTGGAAGGATTTTTATCTTATATATCATTGGTGGAGTAAAGTTTACAGAACTTGATTTTTATATATATATATATATATATATATAGATAGATAGATAGATAGATATTAATAAACACTTCATAGAAATTATTTTAATTATGATTTAGGTAGTATTAAATAATTTATTTATAATTAATTTTAACAAAACACGATAAAAAGTTACCAAATTAAAATTCATATTTATAATTAATCATGATAGTTCATTTCATGTTTTTATGATTTTTGTATGAAAATTACATTTTAAAATATAAAAACATATTAAATTGAGATACATAAATAAATTAAGAATATTGATACATTAAATTTAACTTATTATACATCATCATAATATTTTAGCTATTTATATAAATATTTTACTTTTCATCACCAATAAACCAAATAATATCTCTTCATTAGAAAAGCTAAAATTTAATGCAAGACTTACCAAGCCAGGAGTATAGCAAGTGAATCCGTCATGACTTTCATTCTTGCTCATCATGATTCGCATGTAGGGATCACAGGAAAGGTAGAGATTCTTGAGAAGAATCCCATTTGAACCTTTTGGAACCTTCAACTTTATTGTACCATCAACCAAAATCATGTCAGATTCCTTTGGAAAGCCAGAGACATAGTCCCTCAGAAGCACTTGTCTATTCCTCACTTCCTCTGCACTCTTGGCCATCTTTGATCCTTTTCCTTGTATGACCCTATTTAAAGACACTTCTTCCTCATAAAGTCTTCCAGTTCTGAAGGGAATTTATATAGGGAAGCCATAGATATTTGGATATACATAAAGAAAGTGAAACGGGTCAGTTTTGTCTTATACTTTCTTTTTTCAAACTGTCACATACGTAATTGCTGAAGTTGTCTAGGGTCAAACACTTTGAAAATGAAAAGCCTATAAACAAAAGGTATATGTGGGTCATTTATTATCTGTCGGTTATTTATAAAGAACGTGAAATGGGTCAGTTTTGTCTTATATTGTCATTTTTTTCAAACTGTGACATACGTAATTGCTGAAGTTGTCTAGGGTCAAACACTTTGAAAATGAAAAGCCTATGAAGAAAAGGTATATGTCAGTCATTTATTAAGGTTTCAGATTTTTAAACTAACCTCCAATTGTTTTTTTTTTCCTTATACAAGAGAGGGCAATGTATTAGAAAAGAGAGAAGAGTACAATACAAGAATAAAATCTTTGATATCATTCAACAGATTTTTATGATTAAAAAATATGCTACTAAATTTATATGTCATTGGCTCTCTTTGTTCTCTTTAAAGGAGTTGGACATTGTTGGAAGTATTACTATCCTACACTTTTTAGATGTGATTTATGTCGCATTTAAATGGATTTTTTTTATGTTTTAATTTTAAACTATATTATAATGATTAGTATAAAATTTAAATTATGTTAATTGTGTCAATATGATACACAATTTAGAGCTAAAACAATAAATAAAAAAATTCATTTAGATATGACATAAGTTACATCCTAAAAAGTGTAGCATAAAAGCACTCCATTGCTAAACAATGAATTGACCATATCCATTTAATGAATAATGATGTAACTGCTTACACATATAATTTTGGCAGCTCATCTGATGAAAAATAAAATAAAATTACGATGGTCAATGGTTTGGCTTTCGTAAGTGATTACGAAAGAAAAAGAGTAGAATTGAATTAATATCTATACGAGTTCATTTCATTATCAACACAGACCCAGAGTTCAAAGTTCAAATAACTAAAGGGTTTTGAGAGAAAGAGAGTTGAGAATGGCAGAGAAAGAAGTGAGAAACAAACAGATCATATTGAGAGACTATGTCTCTGGCTTTCCCAAAGAATCTGATTTTTATGTGTTTGAAAACGCTACAATAAAACTGAAGCTTCAAGAAGACGTCAAAGGAGTTTTGGTAAAAAACCTCTTCTTGGCTGCTGATCCTCATCTCCGACCTTTAATGAAAAAGGCTGATAGTACCAGTGTATTGCCCTCTTTCACCCCCGGCTCTGTAAGTTTATACCACTTTACTCTTTTATTTTGGCTATTACTTTAGATTTGAACATGAAAATTACAAACCTTAAAAACAACCTCATTACTCAAGCATATGCTGTTTAGTATTTCACTTTATTGTGTTTTCTCAGTTTTTTCTCCAAGCCTATACAATTTTACTCTGTTTGCTATAATTTAAAGGAAAAAACGGGTTTAGAGTTTAGGGTTGAACTTGTCACCAATTTCATGGTTTTCTTGAATGGGATCATAATTTTTTTTTTTTCTTTTGGGTTATTTTTTATAGAATGGATTCATGGTATGAGACACGTGTTCTGACTTTTGTGTACAAATTTTGGGTCTGAAAATGACAGCCACTAAATGGGTTTGGAGTGGCCAAAGTTGTGGATTCTGGGCACCCAGATTTGAAAGAAGGTGACATAGTTTGGGGAATAACTGGATGGGAAGAGTACACTCACATTACAGATCCAGCAAGCTTATTCAAAATCCAGCATACCGATGTTCCTCTTTCCTATTATACTGGGATTCTTGGTAAATTTATTTGTAGCTTCTGATTATTATAAAATAGTTAAAAAGTTATTTAGGATATTATCAAACGAGGTTTCTCTGTTTTTGAAATAGGTATGCCTGGTTTGACTGCTTATGCTGGATTCTATGAAATTTGTTCTCCTAAGAAAGGAGAAAAGGTGTTCATTTCAGCAGCAGCAGGTGGTGTTGGTCAAGTTGTGGGGCAATTTGCAAAACTCTTGGGTTGTTATGTTGTCGGAAGTGTTGGCAGTCAAGACAAGGTATTTTTCTGTCTTCAAAAGCTGTCAACAAAATTCTTTTGGTATTTTCTACCTAAAAATATTGTTATTAATTTTTTGATTTTTGATAGTTAACAATAAAATAAAAATAATTAAATCTCTACCTAACTGTATTTTAAGCACTTGAACGTCTTTTTCCCATAAAAAAATTCATCCTAACTGTATTTAAGTTTTAGTTTGCCAAATTGTGTTGCCTTAAATATTTAAGTTCAGTATATATGCATACATTTAGAAGATTTATTTTTTTTGAGCATGTGAGTAAATAGGATATTCTTCTTTTTTTTAGAAAAAAATTAAGATGAGAGGAGACTACTCTATTTCAAGTAGTACTTATAAATCGCCTGTCAAGAAAGACTGCTAACAGTACGAATCAAAATTGAACCATATAAAGAAAGTGATTCAATCCTTATCAGATTACTTCATGTTGGCATGAATAAGAATGCATATATTAAACTTATCCTAACTAATATCGTTTGAACTTATCCCAATATCATGTATCTCCAGTTTACGCAGTTGATTCAGAAATTCCATNAAGGAGAAAAGGTGTTCATTTCAGCAGCAGCAGGTGGTGTTGGTCAAGTTGTGGGGCAATTTGCAAAACTCTTGGGTTGTTATGTTGTCGGAAGTGTTGGCAGTCAAGACAAGGTATTTTTCTGTCTTCAAAAGCTGTCAACAAAATTCTTTTGGTATTTTCTACCTAAAAATATTGTTAT
The DNA here is from genome assembly GCA_003255065.1 of Cercis canadensis. Lineage (NCBI taxonomy): Eukaryota > Viridiplantae > Streptophyta > Magnoliopsida > Fabales > Fabaceae > Cercis > Cercis canadensis. The sequence goes on along the minus strand of QAOA01007611.1, from coordinate 151,506 downwards.
TAATTTTTTGATTTTTGATAGTTAACAATAAAATAAAAATAATTAAATCTCTACCTAACTGTATTTTAAGCACTTGAACGTCTTTTTCCCATAAAAAAATTCATCCTAACTGTATTTAAGTTTTAGTTGCCAAATTGTGTTGCCTTAAATATTTAAGTTCAGTATATATGCATACATTTAGAAGATTTATTTTTTTTTGAGCATGTGAGTAAATAGAATATTCTTCTTTTTTTTAGAAAAAAATTAAGGTGAGAGGAGGCTACTCTATTTCAAGTAGTACTTATAAATCGCCTGTCAAGAAAGACTGCTAACAGTACGAATCAAAATTGAACCATATAAATAAAGTGATTCAATCCTTATCAGATTACTTCATGTTGGCATGAATAGGAATGCATATATTAAACTTATCCTAACTAATATCGTTTGAACTTATCCCAATATCATGTATCTCCAGTTTACGCAGTTGATTCAGAAATTCCATAGTGTTCTCAAAAGTTCAATATTGGAATTTGGAAGTTGTCTTGGTATATATTGAGCATATTTTATCCATCAGATCCATTTTTTTTGGTCCCAGTTCTACCCCTTATCAGGAGTCAATTTTATTGATGCAAGATAATTAATGGGAAATTCTGGCATCATATGCTAATTTGGCAGTTTAATATTTCTGCTCTCTTTCCCCCTTCAATGACTTATCCCTGTTGTGCCTTATATTAAGCTAGTATATGACTTAGCTTTTTCTCATGTCATCTGGTTACCAAGTTTGATTGAGTATATTTCACATGACAACTCACTTTCATTTTGCACCAACATTTTGGATTAGATTGATCTATTGAAGAATAAATTTTGGTTTGATGAAGCTTTCAATTATAAGGAAGAACATGACCTAGACGCTGCTTTGAAAAGGTAAGTTCATGAAATATATGGGCAATTGAAGCAAAATACTATAGATAACATAAATTACTTGTAGATTCAGAATTTTTACCTTGGCTACCTGAGGAAGGTGTGCTTCCTAATTAATACTTTTTCCCTTATAAATTTTATGAAATTTTATCTGTATGTAAACTGCAGACATGTGGCATTGAATGAATAGCCTTTTTTTTTTCTTTTTTTTTTTTCAGGTGCTTCTAAATCTAATCAACAAGAAAACTGCTACTTTCACACTATTTATGTTCATATTAGTAGGCACTTGGCACTTTCAGAGTTAGTTCTGAGATTAACACAAAAATGTTTAATTGAACTTAGTTCAACTCGATTTATACCATGATTGCAAATTTAGACTGATGAGAATATAGCTAATATGTAAGTAAGATTAGTCAATCAAATAGCATGACTAGTGTGGCTTGCATGATATAGAAAAGACTAATGTTAGGGCTTTAATTGAAATCACAAGCATCGAACTATTAATTTCGAGTAGAGTGATATATTAACGCCTAAATTCTTTACTTTTTCTATACCTAAACACATGACAATATCTAAGTTTAATTGGACCCACTGAAACTTAAATTAGATATGCTCTTAATCCACATAAACTTAGTTTTGTATTGCTTAGATTTTTCTATAACACACCAAGACCTCTTTTAAGAGTTGTAAACTTATCATTTGTCTTCTATATCCATGTATGTTATTAGGTACTTTCCTGAAGGCATTGACATCTATTTTGAGCTTGTTGGGGGTAAAATACTTGATGCAGTTCTTCTCAACATGCGAGTTAATGGCCGCATTGCAATGTGTGGAATGATCTCACAGTTTAATCTTGATGAGCCTGAAGCAGTAAAAAATACTATGTCTCTTATTTATAAGAGGATTCGTATGCAAGGGTATAATGTGGTTGATTATTATCACCTCTATTCCAAATTCGTGGACTTTGTGTTACCTTATATCAGAGAAGGGAAGATATCATGCGTGGAAGACATAGTTGAGGAACTTGAGAATGGACCAGCTGCCTTGATAGGAGTTTTCAGTGGTCGCAATTTTGGAAAACAAGTTGTTTCACTTGCTAATTAATGAATAATGTTGTTCATTTTAGTATAGTTTGAAAAATTTCTCATGCACAAAAAATAAAATGCACCCTTTATTTAAATTGAATTTTTTTATTTAAAATTATTTTCATATATATCANAAATTATTATTTCATATTTATCATCGGTGAAAGAAAACATGGTTACTTATGTGGCAAAAAATAATATATCTAATTAATTTAGTTATTGAATATGTTAAGATCGTCTCTTGTATCATAAAGTAGCAGAATACCATATAGTTATGAAAGTGGCTTAAAATTTATGATTTAGAGCTTTAAACGTAAATATTTCAAAACATTAAGGTTAAATTACTCTCTTGGTCCCTATGTTTTTACTCAAAATTCATTTTTGTCCTTGTTGTTTTTAAAGTTGAAAACAAGTCCTTATACTTTAAATCTACATCTATACTATATATAAAAGTAGGGATGTAATAGAATCATTTGGATTTTCAAAATGTATCTTTCTCTCCTTTTAAAATAAAACACCCTTATTAATTAAAATAAAATTAGAAAATTATCTTTTTTAATAAATATAAAATTATATTTTCTTCATGAAACTCTTCTTCAAACAAANTTCTTCATGAAACTCTTCTCCAAACAAAATACTTCTATCTTTGAGAAATTGTTTGTTGTTGCAATCCCTATCATCCTCAATTTTCTTCTCTTATAAACGGTCATTCCATCTTAATATGAACATGTTTATCTTCTTTTTCTTTTTTTGGCTTTCTTTCCTCAACATGTGATTTTTATGCATTACTCATGTTTAATTCATATAATCAAATTTAAGGTAAATCTCTAAATAGAATTAACTTTTTAGAACACATCCGTTGCATTCGTCTACCAAACTAGTTTTGTATAAACCCATTACTACAAGAAAAGCCTCCATAGCTTCCCATAAATGTTCCATTATAACTTTGCACAAGTCAATCAATGCACTAATTTCTTAATAGAATATCAATAAGAAAAAGTTTCTTAATAAAAATAGATTTGTTTTTCTTAATAAATAGAGTAGTACTGAAGTTGATCTCAAGACTTACAAGTTCAGTGTTCAAATCTATAGTAGTAGTAAAAAATACTAGAAAAAAAAAAAAAATCATCACCAAGGCATGAAACACCTTTGGAAGCGAACAAATATACTACTTATACTGAGTATTGGGTCTTATGAAGAGAATGTCAATATTTACATCCAATTCTCTTCCAAAAACTGTAAGAAAAAGTACAGCCATAAAACTTTGAGCACAGGACACCATGAAATTCAGCAGATTTTCTAACCACATAACTAACCCTAAGAGAAATACTAATTGATGCTTTTCTACTTCCAGATCTTCACTCAAAGACCTCGACAACATTTCCAATCTTGTTCCATATTGATGCTCTTCTAGTTTCTAGTTTCTCAATTTGAAATTACATCAGAAGATATATAACTTTAATGTACACTTTCTTATTTTTTAATTTGTTTTAAAAAATTCATAATTAGTGTTTTTTCATACAAATACTTTTAGTTTAAAATTCCTTTGTGTATCTCTTTTTCAATAATTTTCTTTTATAAAAAGTACTTTTATTTAACTTCCTTTTGTAAACTAGTTAATACCCACCAATACAGTTTTGTGCATGTTCGTAAAATTGCACTTGTGCATCAAGCCTCATTTCTATTATCTATACCTTTGTTGTATTTGCCTTGGTCTCTTCACTAAAAGGGAAAGAGTCAAATTTGGTTTATGTTAATGGCTGTCCAGATTTGGTTTAGTTTCGCTTTCTTTAATCTTTTGTAATTATTAATGATTATATTCTTTATTTTGACTGCATTTCTAGGAAGTATGCATAAGAAACAAGTTGTAAAAAGAAACAATAGAGGAGGCATAAACAAATGACATGGATGAAGCTCTTGTTAAGGCATATTTGCATCGACATATAATTTGGGAAATAGACCAGGCAATGACTTCACAACTACAACATATGAAAACATAATTAAGGAGGTAGAAGAAAATTTTCAAAAGGAGCTTGTGAAGGAGAAGGTGAAGAATCGTTGGAAGAACTTGAAGAAGAGCTTTTCAAGGTGTTGTGACATATTTAAGAATGGTTTAAGCAGATTTGGATCAGATTCAATTACAAAACGCTGATTGACTACCCCTGAAATTTGGAAAAAACTTAATTTGTAGGAAAAGCATGAAGTTGCTAAGTGGATGACCAAGCCTTGCTTATTATGACAAGATGATATTTCTCTATGAAAGATAGAGCTATCGGTGAGAATTCTGAAATCTCAGGGGAACTAAAGCATAAGAAGTCTTTTACTAAGGAAACTCATCTATGGATACACTTGATGCTAATGATCAAATGGCCTCTTCCAATGAGGTGACTTTGGACAACTTTGAAGATGCAGATGATGACAATGTTGTGGCATTCTTTTTCTAATGGCAATTTCAAATCGTTTGAAGGAAACGGCGAAAAGGCAACCCCGCAAATTTTGGGACTAATTAGAGATTATTGTGCGCATCTGAGAAGAAATTTCTATGGACACATATATCATGGTCAAATCAAGTTAGATTCGATTCAAGTTAGGGGCGAATTTAGAAATTTTATGCAGTAAGAGCAACATATATATATATACGGAGATACTTCTCAACTTTTTTGAGAATATTAAGTCAACCTCACTCCTCTTAGTGGGTTTTGCCAAATGAGAGGCGTTGACTATTTATACTAACTCTCTTAGCTATTGGAAGATGGAGATTGTTCCAAATGAATGATGGAGATTTAGCTTTGAAAACTTTCCACATCCTTTCCTCCAAAAATATCTAAGAAAAATATTTAAAAGAGAAATGAATAATATATTGTACATAATAGTATCTTTCTTTATTTTCTTTACCATTTTCTTAATATTTGATCTTGACTAAATATTTATTTTATAAACATGATTAAGCTCACTTAATTTTTTAAGGGGCCATGCTTTTGTTTATGAAAAAAGTATGAGATTAACGTAATATTTAACAACATAATAGTCACACATTTTGTGATAATGGGGAGTAGTGGAGGCAATTTTACATCTTTAATTGAGGGAACTTTTTTAAATGATATATATAGTCATTGAACATTTATTCATGTTGTGGAGGCAAATGCCCCCACATTCTTATTCATGGATTCGCCATTGCTTCGAGTTAGAGATGGCACGGATATATTCATTATCCTAACCAGAATTCAAGTATGGGGCCTAATAGTGATCAATTTCAGAGACAAGATTGCACAGATTTCACCAGGGCCGTAAGTGATCTCCTCTACAAATAATGGCTTCGACATACCACCCACGAAATGCTCTATGAACTAAGAATGTTAATGGCGATGAGATACTCTGTTTTCACCCTATAATGCATATAATACCGTATTATACCCGTACATCCGTAATTTTTAATAAAACTTTTGTTTGACGTATCAAAGTCAAAGAATCAGTAAAATAGGCGTTTAATTGAAAACTTTGGTGAAAATAACGTATAAAATGTTCATACCATTCTAAAGAATAAAAAACTCCTTTCGTGTTGGTTTAATGAATTTTTTTCTTACCTAATATATAGATAGATTTTTATTTTTCCTTCTTTACACTTGTAGTTAATGTGAATATAACTTTGACCTTAATTTTGATTTTNCTTTGATCTTAATTTTGATTTTTGTTATACTGTTATTATAATATTTTTTAATCAAAATTAATAATTTTTGAATATTAAGTATTTTGAGATATGATTCATATGTAATAATAAGTTTAATATTAGGTATTTTTTCTTTTAAAAAAAATTATTTTGATTANATATTTTGATTAAAACATACTTTTTTTTTTAGCTAATAAAATATGCTATAATACTCATGATAATATATTAAAAATTACTATATAGTACCCATATTTTAGATAATGAACTTTTTATTACAAAATGTAATTACTGGTATAATTTTTTATATGTATATTATAGACCTTTGACCATTTCTTTAAAAAATAAAAATACTTATATTATATTCGTATATATATTTCAATGTTTAATTTTTGTCTCGTATAGTGCTAACTATTAGTATATACAAATTAAAACATTAAAACCCAATATATATCAAGCCCTGCAAAATCAAATTACAAAAATTATGAGCATTAAACAGAATATATTAAACTTTTGCTGTGCTCCTTTGGCAATTAGTCTTTTTAGGGATGTAGTATTTGCCAGTAATCACTGAGTCTGATTTCCTCGTGCTGATGAACGGTCCAATATGCTCCATGTGGCGAAGTATCGCTACCTGGATCTGTACTCTAGATATAGTAGAGCTCGCCCTTTTTTTAATAATTTTTCTTTTTATAAAAAGTACTTTTACATTTTAACATCTAAATATATTTAAAAATTTATCTAATAATTTTAACAACTGAAATAACTTTTGTATGTATGAAATAACTTTAACTTTTAAAAAAAAATAATTTTTTTTTCTGTTACAATAAAAAGATTATTTTAGTTCTTAAAAAATACTATGAAATTTTTTTAGATTCTTAAAAAATTTTATATTATTTGAATTGTTAAAATTTCATAAAGTCGATTAAAGTAGTTAGTTTTATATTATTTAAGTCCATATAAAGAATTATTTATTTTGATCAAGTTTTTAAATTTTATAAACTTAAATAATAATTTTTTTTTTAAATATTTGAGTAATTTTTATTATATCTTTTAAGAATTAAAATAATTTTTTATTTTAAAAAAAAAAAAAATCAACGAAACTTACTCTTTGCACCATTTTTCAGTGTTTCACTTTTCAGTGACACAGGCAAACCGTGTCGGGTTTACCTTGTCGGTAAAACCTTTCTCTTTGCACTCATAAAAATAAAACCTTTCCTTTTCTCCGTTCTTTGTTCTGGATTCTCAACGCACTATACCAGGTGGAGGAGACCCTTGAAGTAGCAACAATGGTAAGTTTGCTTTCTTTTTCCCCCATTTTCCCTTGTTGGGTGAAGTAGCAAAAATTGCTTTTCTTTTTTAGTTTGTAGTTCCCCTGTTCTTGTTTGGTTGGTGCTATCTGGGTAGGAGTTTAATCTTTATTTTCCTTTAATTTTTTCTGGTTTTCTTGTTTTCTGACTAAAAATTTTGGGTTATTTGTTACTTATATTTGAAATTTGGGTAGGTAGGCGGTCCAGGGTGATAAAAGTTTTCTTTCGTACCACCCACCTCTTTTTCTTTTTTTGTGGGTTTTAGTTGTTCTTATTTGAAAATTAGGTACATATATATATTTTGGTGATGTTAGCATTAATAATTGTGAAGGACATCTATCCATGTTGTGATTGTTGTCATGTTAAAACTGGCGGTACTCAACCTTGTATATTGGAATATGGCCAAAAAAAGAAAAATGAAAANGGAATATGGCCAAAAAAAGAAAAAAAAAAAAAAAAAAAAAAACCTGAAGAGTATTGGCCGTTGTGGATAAGTAGTGTGAAACTCAGTCAGATTCATAGAACATGAACCCCAGAGAGGATGTTTTCTACTTCTGCAGTAAAACTTAGTTGGGGGCATTTCCTATGCTCTGATGTGCTCTGTCTATATTTAGATGCATGTGAATTTAAAGCAGTGCATCTTGGTGGGAGAGTGTTTTATAAAATCTAGCTAGGAAATTCAGGTTTAGTTAGATAGCGACTCGTAATGTCGGTTTAAAGTGACGTTGTTTATTGAAAAAGATGATAGATTTATACAAATAGTGGCTAATGGTTAACCATTATATAGGCTGTTGTGGTGGTTATCGAAAACGAGACGAGCTGGTCTTATTTGATGGTTAAAATTTGGGCATTCTGTTATCTTATGGGTTGATGGATGATGCTGATAGCTGGCTTCAAATAGCTCATGGAACTTTGGGTTCAATACATTAGCAGTGGTGTCATGTGATATGCTGGACACAAACTTACATGTGCTGATATGCTTATTGATAATTATTGTCATGGAGAACATTTTCTGAATTTCTTATTAATGAGCTTGGAATTCCTGAAACTTTGGGTTGGATGTTCTTTTGTGGTTCCGTAATGGTCCTAGTGAGGGGCTTGGTTGTGTGATTATGAGGTAGATGTCCCTCATTTTCAGTTTGCAGATAACACCGTTTTATATTCTTCTTGTGGATAGGGATAACTCTCTGAATGTTCTATCTTTGCTTTAGATTTTTTTGTTGTGTCTAGCCTCTATCAGTTTGGTTAACAAAGGGTTGACTGGAATATAAGTAGAGGGGCAGGTCTTTGGCTGATGAAGAGGATGCAAGGTTTTGCAGTGGCCGCTCCCATATTTCAGCAGGCCTCTGGGTAGTAATCCCCACACTCCTCTTTTGGTAGTAAGGTTTTGCAGCTGGAAGGTTGCTTTCTTTTCTCTCGGTTGTCATGTTACATTAATTCAATCAGTCTTTCTTGCATTCCTATTTTTTGCAATTTGGCAATCCCTCTATAGAGGTCCCCCCCCGGGCACTTGTAAGAATTGTTGCTCAATGTTGTAGCTCTAGTGGCTAAATGTTATGATGATTTCTCCTGAAACTTTGTTCCCTCTGGCATTGGGTGATGAAGAATAAACATGGTTTGCATTAGAATGGTTGTGTATTCAAAAGATTTGTTTATAGTAAAGGATATTTTTTTCTGATATTGTTCTGTGCCTTTATCACCTTCACTGTGCCTCATGCTTCCATTTCTAGGTTTTAACACTTCAAGCCTCCATCTCTCTTGGAAGTTGAACTTCTCCATGAACCTTAATAATAGTGAAGGTGCAGACTCTACTTGCTCTATGAATTCCTTTTCTACTCCAGCTTTGTGGGTAAAAGGATATTGTCCTTGGAGCCTTCTGGTTCCTATACTTGCATATTTTTTGTGAAAACAAAGGGGTTTGTTTCGATGCTTTGGAGAACTTCCTTTGTACTCTTACCAAGGTTTTGGGAGGAATAAGGAGTTTATGTATTTGCAGAAGTGTGCTCTGATGCAAGGGTCTGGAGTGTCTAGTGTGAGTGTAATGCCGGAGTCTTTATTCTGTGTTCCTTGTGACTTTCAGCTTATGCCTTCTTTAAGAGAAAGGGGGGCTCGCCTGGTGGGGATATTGTTTAACAGACATACATAGAATTTGAAAAGCTCTTTTGAGCTGATGTCTTCTTTGGCTTTTGTCTCTGTATTTTGTTTTCTGTTTTGGACAATGTAATGTCTAAAAAAAGTTTCATGACATGATAATTAATAAAAATGTGTGGAAGAATAAAATTTGTGCGGTTTGTGACAATTTCCGTAAATGTTTGTATACTCTAGTTGGGGGGAAAAATATTGGAGGACTAAACGTTGAGTTTTATGGAAGTTTTGGAAATTTTCTCTTTTCTTCAACCATGCATGATTAGAAAGCCTAACATGAATAACAGCTTTTTACCTATCTACATCTATAGCATATCTGTGCTTGTTGGAGTTGTGCTTCTGCTATTTTGAACCATTTCACTAAAACTCAATACACTTGTTGCAGGAGACTGTGTGTCTCATGTGTGGTGACAGAGGCTTTGAAGAAAAACTGGTTTATTGCAGCGAGTGTAAGGTCTATGCACAGCATAGGTACTTTCTATTTCCCTTTATGTGTGCATGCTTGGATGCACTTGCAGCATGTTTTCATCACATTTTAACTGCAGACACTGCTCTTTCTAATGTCATATAATACATTATATAAAGTTTCTGTTTGAGAGTCCCTGCCCCTGTTAGTCTTTTAGTCTTTGTTTATTGTCAACGCCGGGCTTGGTTGTTAAGGGGGGTGTACTATGTTAGGTATAAATCATATGCTGAAATAAGGGCCAATGAGATAGAAAAATGGAATCGTAAATAAAGTTCAGGCTCGAATTCGGTAGATAATATATTCCATAGATAATAGAGATGGTATTGTCTATAATAATAGACAAATGAAAGACTTTCTAAAGATTTCATACACTTATTTTGAAAATCAGTTGGTTGAACTTGAAAATTCACTCATTAAAATGGAATAAGTAAACAATTGAATTGGATTGGATTGGTTGGATGGTTCCAAGAAAATCGAGCACTAATTTCCATTTCTTAACCGATTAACTTTCTTTGTTATCGAACATTTTATTTGGATGCAATTCCTGTCACTTGTAGCTGTTTTGGTTTTTACCCGGTTATAATGATATTCCACTATATTTGGAGGTAAAAGAGAGTATTGAAGTTGGGCAGGTGCCCATTCTAGTTGGAGAAACCAAAGGTTAACTGTAGTGATGCACACCTCAATTGTATTTATACCCTGTACTCCTTTCTTTAAACATATGCCTAGCAATTTTAAATAGCTTCTGAATTTTCATTTCTGTATTTTATACAACGCAGAAATATGATGATTTTTAATTTCGTAAAGAGAAAACTGACTCATACAACCATTCTTTACACTGTGGGTCCTAATTGAATCTAGGCTATTTAGAAAAAAATTTGAGTTGGCCCAGTTAAAATTGTAAGGTAGATGGAAAATGTGGCAAGAAATTGTATGGAATCGAGGTGTATAAATAACATGACTCTTTCATTAAGTTGCAAGTTCTTGTCTTTAAAGGCGTTTACTGGCCATTGACTCATCTTTCTTTCCCAGCTATTGTTTGGATCGATTGCCAGTGACTTATGATGAGAATGTTACTTGGTTTTGTGTGGATTGTGAAGCGAAAATAGCGAAGCCGTCTTCTGTTGACAAACCTAATGAGGATGCACAAGTTCTGAGAGATGCTGCTAATTCTTGTGGTGATGGAGTCTGATACAGTGCAAATCATAGTACATTGAGCACTTCAAGCAATAGTGGTAGTAGTTAACTACTTATGGTTCTAATGCACAGTACTCCTTCTGAACTTCTATCTATTGACTTGTTAATCTTTAACAGTACAATGCTGTTTTTTTTTTTGAGGGCCAAATTGTCCAAGTTAATTAATAAGACAAAACTTAGTAAAATTCCTTAGATATTGGTGATATTGTTTTCTTATTAAATTAAAATATACGAGGATTCTATGATACTACGTAAGTATGTCATATTATACTGACGTGACAAACATACATAATTTTTATATTTTATTATATATAAAATATAATTTATTTAATTTTTTAAATAAATTTAAAAATAATTAATTTGTACACATATCATTCATTTATTGGTTATTTTTGTGTAGTATGACATACTATATAAATATTAAAAGTATTTAAGAAACCTCCTAAAATATAACATGTGTATTATTTTTTACATATCAGCACCTCATCCTCCCTCTCTATATTCACCTTTGTTATCTCAATTTTCTTTGATCCTTTGCTCCGTTCAAAACCAAAACCAAAGCCCCAATTTCCAGAACATTCCAACTCCATCCAAAACCAAAGCCCCAATTTTCACCATCACCAATGCAAAAAAGAGAACCAGAGAAGAAGAAAGGAAACATCATAGTAGTTCGAAAAATTTAGACAATCTATTAGTAGGAAAAGAAAGAAAGAGGAAGGTAGAGATTAAGAGGGAGAAAGGAACGAAGAGGGTGGTGCCAGGTTTGGGAAAGATGGGTTGCAGAGGAAGAAGTAGAAAAAAAGCCTCAATATTGTCGGTGGCGTTGTAGAGAAGAGAGGGACTATCGGTGGCATGGGGGAGAAAGAGAAATCTATAATGGGTTAGAGGTGATTTTTTGGCATGAGAATGACCAAATTTGGCACTAGTTCTGGCGTGAGGAAGACCAGAATTGGCTGGTTCTTTACCGGTGGTGGTAAACAGAGCAAGGGGGAGTTGGAGAGTGATGGTGAACGGAGCAAAGCAACGGAAGTTAGGGGAAAGGAAAAGGAAGGGTGGGCAACTAGACAGTGGGGTGGCGTTGATGTGTAAAAAATAATATACAGTTACGCTTTAATAAGAAAATAACACCATCAATATTTGAAGAACTTTATCTAAATTTTATTCTTATTAATATTGTTTATTCATAAGGTTAGTTATATTCAAGAGAAATTTAACTTAAATATTATTTGTTTGTTATTTTTTTTTTGACAAAATATAAATTGCATTAAAAAACAGAAAAGAGAAAAAGCTATACTCATGAAATGATGAAAACACACACTTAAAATGACAGCAGTAAAAATGAAAGAAAGCATCAATTTATTAGCTCTTCTATCTCAAGTAGCATTGTCATAATGGGCCAGGTTAAAAAGCCTAATTTTTAATTAGGCTTAATTTTTTAGGCCTAATCTAATTATTATTTTTAGTTAAATATTAATTTTAAAATGAAAAATTAGAAAAGATTAAATTAAAATAAAAAATAATTTTAAAAAAGAGAAAAATAAATAAAAAAACAAAAGAAAATTAATACCAGACCATTCTGATTATTAAACATGTTAGCCCGAATCAAGTCGAACCATAACAGGGCAAATCGGAAAAGTCTTATTTTTAAACAGGCTTCAAAATTGAATCCCTAACTCAATTTTATATAAGTCAAGCCCGAATTTAAAACAGTTTAGGTTAAGAATTGACAATGTTAATCGAAAGAAATGCTTTTAAATATATTTAAAAATACGAGTACTTTTAAATTTTAATTAACCAAACTCACCGGAAGATTGTATAAACTACACAAAGATATAAAATTTCCTTACTCAGTCTTGAACTTCTAAGCTTAATCAACAAGAACAGCTTCAAATTCCAAGGAGACACCCAACACTCCAAAAACACCAAACTGATTCAAATAGAAGTCACTATCATACAGCATAAGAACAATTGGGGAGTTGTTTCAGAACTAGTACCATACACTAATGAATGGTTGCTAAATTTTTAGCAGGACCCATGAAAGAAATATACATAAGAATATAATTTTGGGTGAATTTCGTGTGAGAGAAATGGTAGATTTACTAAATATATCTCGCCAAACCTCTTAAATATGGCTTTAGTTTGAATTTGTGCCCAAAAAAAGAAGAAGTCTTAAGCAGATGAAGTTAAAAGCTATACATTTATTAGTTAGCTTAATTGTAATTTTGGTCCTCTTATTTTAACAACTTGAATTTTTGGGTCCCTCTTGTTTAAAAATGAACAATTTATTTCCTCTATATTCATAAAATATACAATTTTGGCCATCCATTAAAAAAAAAAAAAAAATGCAGCAGAAAATGATTCTACTCGTTACCTGTGTAGCTGGTATTATGTTAAGATTCAAAAATAAGCCTAGAATTGATGAATATTGTGAAACATGCATATTTTTTTTTTGAAGGTATTTTAGATATTTTTTTTTGTATGTCATACTACATAAGAATAGCTAATATATAAATGACATGTATACAACTTAACTGTTTTTAAGTTTGTTTAAGAAAATAAGATAAATTAATTTTATATCAAATAAAATATAAAAATTATATATGTTTGTCACGTCAGTATAATATGACATACACATGTAGTATCACTAAATCTTCGTTTTTTTTTTTTGTTGTTTTTTGTCTCTCTCCGTAATTATGTCCTCCTGTGTGCTGTGTGTCACCCAGGCCTGCTCCCTCCCCATTGTTGCAGCTCCTCCAGCAACGGGATTCAAATCCGGAATGTTTGAAAGCGCTCAAGATGTGTGACTGGTGCAGCTATTCCATGGGTAGAAAAGCTTGGAAGGTGGACGGTGGAGGTGAAGGAGGTAGGGACAGCGGAGTGGTGATGGGGTGTTCTAAGAAGATTCCAGCGAAGGGAAATTTTTTTGTGTTGTTGTTGATGCCTACGGCAGAGAATTTTTAGACACATTATAATATTGAAGAAATTTGCAGAGGCAAGTCCCCTTATACTCCATAAAAGAATTTGAGATCATTTACAATTGAAGGAAATATTTAGGATGTGCAACTTATTTTTGTACTTCACTGTCTCAAGCAATTCCTTTGATTGTCATGTTATTTTTTTTTTCTCAGCTATTTGTTATGCTTCTTAGTTCTTACTCATGTCTCTATATAAGTCTGTCTTCATACCTACGATAAGTAATATAAGATTTTGGGCAGTTTTTTGGCAAAAATTAGATAGATGTAACCTTTATCATTAAAATAAATGAAAAGACAGTGGATGCAAAATTCAGAATTAGGAATTGCTAGTGGAAAAAAGTTATTTGTACTAGATCTTGATTGGAAGAAAACTGCAAAGATAAGGAGAAATAAAAAAAGGATCAAAACCAAGCCCAGGTGATGTAAGAATTAAATACCCTATAATACTCTACTTGAGAAATTGATGTCACAAATTGATGATCATATCAACTGCTTCTTATGCTATTAGTATAAAAACAAGACCTACTAGTCATGGATACATTCTATGGGAGAATTAGATTGAGATTTCTCATGATACATAAACAGTCTTCGATGTTTCTTTGCTCTTAGTTTCCATGTTTTGTAAGTTTCTTATTGCGTGAATTATGTTTTGTCTAATGTGTCATTCCATATTATTTCCATGCATTGCAACAATGTTGATGATCTTCTAATGCACATTAGTTCTTTATTTTTTAGATTGTTAATCCTTGCAAGATTTTGAATTTTCGAGAGACATTGGTATATTAAATTCTCGTCTTATAATGTTTGGACTATTAATAGCTCCATGTAGCAGGCTCATTTTCCTCCACTTTCTAATCAACAAGTAATTACCTACCATGTCAAGGATACAACAAGGATGGACTGGAAGTTTTGGCCAAATTATAACAGCAGGATGTTTGTTCTTGAATGACTCAAAGATTATATGAACTCAATGCAGTGGCAAGTCGGGGATACATGTAATCTCCTAAGTCTCCAAGAAACAACATTTGATGGACATATTAATGGATGGAGAGATGGTGCATGCATACCGAGCGAGTTGTGAAGCAGAAAGTGCATTCCCCATATGTAAACTCCAAACATATGCAATGTCCTATGTGCTTCACAACTCGCTCGGTATACGTGCACCATCTCTCCGTCCATTAATATAATCTTAGGAGATTACCAATATCCCTGGCTTGCCACTGCATTGAGTTCATATATTCTTTGAGTCCATTAACATCTTCTTGTTATGATTTGGCCAAAAATGGTAGTTAAACTTCCGGTCCGTCCCTGTTGTATCTTTGACATGATAGGTAATTCCTTGTTGATTAGAAAGTGGGGAAAATGAGCTTAGTTCATGGAGAATATCTATTAATAGTCCATGAATTATATATAAAATGAGAATTTAATATACCAATGTCTCATGAAAATATAAAATCTTGCAAGGATTAACAATTTAAAAAATAAAGAACTAATGTGCATTAAAGCAACAGGAAGGGAAGATCATCAACATTGTTGCAATTCATGGCAATAATATGGAATGACAAAAGAGAAAAACATAATTCACGCAGTCAGAAACTTACATGAAAACTAATAAGAGCAAAGAAACATAAAAAATCATTTATGTATGATGAGAAATCTCACTGTAATTCTCCCATAGAATGTATTTGTGACTAGTAGGTCCTGTTTTTATACTAATAGCATAAGAAGCAATTGATATGATCATAAATTTGTAACACCAATTAATTTCTTAATTAGAGTATAATGGGTTATTTAGTTCTTAGCCTGGTTTTGTTCCTTTTTTCTGTTTCTGCTTATCTTTACAATTTTCTTCCAATCAAGATCTAGTACAGATAACTTTTTTCCCCTAGAAATTCCTAATTCTGAATTTTGCATCTACTATGTTTTCATTTCTTTTAATGATAAAGGTTACATCTATATAATTTTTGCCAAAAAATTGCCCAAAATCTAACATTACTATGAACACAAACTTATATAGGGACATGATAGTAAGAACTAAGAAGCATAAGAAATAGCTGAGAAAAGAAAATAAAGACAACAATGATAATCATCAACATGGCAATTAAAGGAAGCAATGGCAAGTGATTCAGACAGTAAAGTACAAAATAATTCGCACATCTAATTGTAAATATTTCCTTCAATTGTCAACAATCTCAAATTCTTAATTTATAGAGTATAAAGGGACTTACCTCTGCAAAGTTAATTCGTTACTAGGCAATTTATTAATACCACAACCTGATTGCTGGTGTCGAATTGCTTGCCTTAAACTTCAGCCCAAAAAAATTAAAAAATTTTAAGCTTTGAAGATTTTTTTTTTTCTGTTTGTTTGAGGGGTTAAGCTTTAAAGTTTAAAGTGAATGACTAAACTAAATTTATTTTTATCTTGTTGAAAAAAAAAATTTCAAAGGTTTTTTTTATTAGGAAAGCTATGTCCATAGCAGACTCATTATCTTTTATTCTCGAATTCACAAATTCTCTCTTCAAAATTTAGAGCTTGATTTACCTGTTCTGTCCCCTTAAATTCTTCTTGAAGAGTTTTTCAAATTTTCTTGGCTGATTTTGCATTGATGATTCGATTCATCACTGGATGAGTGAATGCATATTGTAGAAAAAGTTGAGCTTTGGCAGCCTTTGAGATATTCTCCTTCTACTTCTTATGTTCTGCAGTAAAGAATCGAGTCACATTTGAAGGTTTCTCAAACCCATCTTCAACAATCAGCAAGTAAACATCCATCCTCACCTCCCAATAATTGTAATTTTTGCCATTGAAAGATGGAGCTGTTGCAAGGGGAACAATGGAAGAAGCCATCATGGTGACTTTTTCCGTTTGATCATAATGATTCAAAAATTTGACTTGTGACTGAGTTGTATTAAAGTTGTCTTCAGAACTTGTAGGTTAGGGGTTTGAATATGAAATCGTAATTAGAATACATACATACACACACATATATATATATATATTAATATGTCATCTTCCTAATAATTGATTACATGGCAATTTATGGCACACATACATCAACATATTACATTAACAAAATACACGTACAGCTCAAAAACTCAGATACAACTTTGCATATCAGTAAGATAGTAACATCATATGGGTACAAAAGAGAAAACAACACATAAAGGCAAGAAACTTCAGATGAAACACCCACTTTTTTTTTCTTCCTTCAATATGTTTTGTTACTAGTTTGGCCAATCTAATGTTCTTTCCTTTCTATATTGACCTGTTGAAAAAGATATGGTTTTTAACGTTCAAGAGGAATTTCAACAATTTTTTTTGCTTGATCAACTTGCTGAAGTCCTTAAAAGAAAAAAAAAAAAAAAGGTTCCTGTAACTGTAAGTAATGCAAGCTATTCACTTTATTTCTAACTAGGATTTTAATCAGGGGCTTTGATATTAGTAAGGCTTCTAATATCATCTATTATGCTCATAGTAGATACCATCATGCCAAACAGCTAAACTTGTGAAAGCAGCATATCAGGCGACAATGACCAATTATGATATTACACCAATTGCACATGCAAAATCTTTGGATAGGACAAAGATCTTCCTTTTAAAGCATATTACCTAGTAAGCTATGATGCTTAGTTGTAAGTTATCTATAGTTATAATATCATTATATGATGGTAATATTAGAGGGTCTGCAAAAATGAGTATGAAAGTCGACAACAAATGTGGTCGTCCAAATGTTTGATTCTTTCATACTTCCTGGTTTGTACCTAGCTTTTGGCCATAGTAAATTCCCTTTCATTTCTCTGTACGTTACATTTTATAAGGAGATGGAAAGGGGCCAAAAATTAGATACGTACCCTATCAATGTCAAAGCGGTTCACTCTCCATTCTAGTGAAAGTACGAAAGAATCACATATATTTGGCCAACCACATTTTTCATTATGTTTCTTTCTCTTTTTGTGGAGCTTGTGAAAATTACCATCTTATCATGATGTTATAATGGTACATGACATACAAAATAAGCATCATAAGAAATAGCTAAGTATGTTGTGATAGGAAGTTCTTCTAGCCTCTCAATAGATATTGCAGTTGCATTTGGTGCAACATCATCTTCATCTGATATGCTTGTTTCATGGTTCAGCTTTTTCTATCTCTTACGAGCAGAATAGGTTATCTTAGAAGTCTTACCAATATTGAAACCACTGACTAAATTTCTAGTGAGAAACAAAATGAATATAATTACAGAGATCAATTCTTTGAGGACTTGAAAAAGTTGAACAAACGAAAATTCCTCTTGAATGAAATTCACCATATCTTTCTAACACAAATTTCCCTTTGTTTCCTATAATTCTAACAACAAAAAACGCTTTAGAAAAACAATTCAACAGGAACCAAATTTATTCTGTGAAGTTTAAATTTACAACCATAAAATGTTACCCAGGATGCATCCATGCCATGCCAACTCAAGTACATGGTCAGAATATGAAAACATATTTGGGACACAGGCATAAAAATATGCTTCTATACATGCTAAGAAACCATATACAAATATTTTCCATCTCTCTCAGATAAAATCCCTTCAAAATGAATTTGACATTCGTAAGATATTATCATTGTAAAAATACTACAGAAAACATTAAGAACATGATGGCTTTTGGCAAACATATGACAAACACATGAAAAACACGGTCTATTCATCATCTACTGCTACAGAACTACACCTCTATGTCATAATAAAAGCAACAACCAAAAGATAAAAACACTTCGAAATTAAAAGAAGTATGTTAAATGGCACCTTTGAGAACGATGTAGAATTACAATTGATTGGATATTTCTTCTTTGAAGAGTTGAATTCTCATTGGTGTTGAAGGAGAGGACACATGCACAGATATGACTAGGGCAAATCCATGTGTGATCCTTCATTTGCATATATACCAGCCAAGAATTTTGGTAAAACCATCAAACTAATATGAAATTATAATGTCATGATTCAAATAGAGTAGGACGAGGAGGAGGAAAGAGCATGTAGAAGCATCATTGTAAGTCTTGCCACTAAGAGAGAGAAAAAAATCACTCACTTGTAGCATTGTAACAAAATTTGAATTATGACTTCCTTGGACTAAATCTGACTTCTTCTCCCATAGCTATTTCGATGCCTCCATAACAGCAGTTTATTAATGATATTTTCTCTTTTAGAATATGAGAAATTAGAACATTAATCTCTTTTATTAAGTGATCACATTCTTGCTTGGTCAAATGTTCATATTTTTTACATAAATAAACACATCACAACTAGTTTATAAATCTCCTAAAAAGGTTGAGGTCGCATGTTCGAATCCTCATATCTCATATCCCCAACTAGAAAATCTAGCTCTGTCTATCTAATAACAACAACAAAAAAAAAAAATGTTCATCTCTTTTACAATCTTATTTAGATAAACCGAAAAGGATATTTAATTAATAATCTATAAAATTCCAAACAGTTTAAGTCACATAAAAATTGTAATCATACTGCATATGGTTCAAGATAATAGGTTACTGTTATGCAAATATAATTACAGTTTCTTCATGCATGCAACATAATCCACTTGAAACCAAATGCTTCCATCAAATGCTGACGATATTGTAAGAGACAAGATAAGGAAGGTATTTGCAGTTACAAAAAGAATTAAACATGTAATTAAAACCCATTAGATGAAGATGAAGAGTATTTACCTACAAATCTTAGCCAATATCAAATTCAAACATGTCGCACCTTACTAACTTTCTGGTCTATTCTTGCCAATCCCTATAGTCAAAACACCCTGTCCAGATATATTCATATATGATAAGAGTATGTAAAGGGCATTCCTACATTTGAAGACTAACATCAGTATGTGTGTATTCCTTTGACTTAGCCTAGGACCCAAACACTAATTAAAGAGATGAATGCTAACCCATTGGTAGCTTAAGAACTTAATATATCATTATCAGAGTAACAACCTAATGAAGTATAAGCAATTTTGCGCCGTAATAATTTATTCAAAGAAACATAAGAGATAACAATAATGCCAGGAGGTATTATTTTATTCAAAACGTATGAGTTTCTTGATTCTTGACCATATACTATAATATGTAAAGGAAAACTTAAATAAGTAAACTCGTACTCATACCTGGAATTTGGTTTGGTTCTTAAAAAACTTAACAACCATCAGTCACAAAATAGAGTGTGTTTGTGCAGGAACACCTCTCATTCCCTATATGGACAAATAAAATGAACACAGGACCGAACCGGTCAATTCAACTCCGGTCCAATCCAACTGGAAAACCAATGAATCAGACCTCTATCCTGGTCAAATTAAGCTGGATAAAAACCAAGTGACCTTAGTGGTTTAATGAGAACATGGGCAGGTTTGTCAATCACTAATTCAAATATTTAACTTGTTAGGCCTTTCGCTGTAGCCAAAAAGCCCATGAAATTGTGTCACAATGAAGGAGAGTTCAACTATTTATAGTAATTGACATATTCTATTCAAAGTCATTTATGCAGTGTGGGACCCTTTTTTCTAGGGTTCACACCACCTCTTTATTTTCTAAACCGAAGCTCTTTGTTTCTTCCCTAAGCCAAAATATTATAGGTTTATCACCAACAACTCTATTTCATTTACTTAATTTTTTTAAAATTTTTAACGAGATCCAAGAGAGCTTAGCTGATATAGTTACCTAAATTCTTTTAAATCTTTATCATTTTCTTGTCAAACATTAATTGATGCATATTTTTACTTGACCTCTGTAGAAAATGATTTTATGGAATATGTTAAACTATCCTCTCACAGAAATACATAATTAAATAGCTAATCACGGACTAAACTATTGACCTAACTATAGCTAGACAATTTACACATGTCTAATAAGTACACTGGTTACATATATAGTTACATTAACACTCTTTGTCAAGCTAGAGCATGTATATCATATGTACCGAGCTTATTACATATATAATTAATCTGAGGACCTCTTAAGAGTAGCAATATCTTGTGTAAGGATCTTCTACCTTCTAAAATGACAGTTAATTTCAATATATTTTGGTCCTTTCATGCATGAAACACTGAAATGGAAGAAATGTGTAAAGCTGCCAGATTGTCACAAAGAAGATTCATTCAGCCGGGTGCACAGTATTTTAGCTCTTGAAGTAAGTGCTTAAGACATAAGTTCATATGTTCCTTTAGCCATTGCTTTGTATTCAGCTTCTACACAGGAGAGGGCCACCAGTGCTCATGAAATCAAGTTCCATCTGATGTGGACACAATGTCCAAATGTGGAGTGTCTATCATAAGGCAACTTGCCCAATCAACATCTATATAGCCCTGAATTTCTATATGCTCGTTATCTTCATAGAGCTACCCTTTCTCCTCTTGCTCTTTTAATATATATGAGGATGTGAACCACAACATCCCAATGAATGTCACACAATGATTCTAAAAACAGATTCAAGACACTCGCAACAATTGAATTATCTGGTTGTGTATAACTGTGAGGTAGTTTAGTTTTCTAACAAGTCTTTAGTATCTATCGGGATCTAATAATGGCTCCCCATGTCTTGGTAGGAGTTTGACATTATGATACATAGGAGTGTCAATGGGTTATGGTAGTGTCTTTTTTTTTTTTTTTTCCAGAATATCAAGTGCATGCATTTTTATTTTTTTTGAAAATAGATATGCCATTCTTGGACTGGGCCACTGTGATACCCAATAAATACCAAAGTTTGCCATGACTTTAGTCTGAAAGTGCTTGAACAAGTGTTGTTTCAGCTTTTTGATACCCACATGATCACTCCTTATACTGACAATGTTATCTACATAGACAACTAGATAGTTCATGACAGATGAGTGACGATAGGAGATTCAGTAATCTGCTTCATTGTGAGTCATGCCAAATGCCTGAACTACTGAACTAAATTGGCCAAATCATGGTTGTGGAGACTGTTTCAATTAAGCCAAAAGTAGATTTGTTGAGCCTGCACACTAACCCAGACTCCCCTTGAGCAACAAAGCCAAGTTGTTGCTAGATATAGACTTTCTCTTGCAAATCACCATGGAGAAAGGCATTGCAATGAGGATATTGGCCATAGAGAGAAAGAGTCACAGAAAAATGATCTTGGAAACCAGATAGAAAGTATCGCAATAGTCAAGGTTATATATCTGTGTATACCCCTTTACAGCCAAGCAGGGTTTAAGACGATTAACCTGATCATCTAGTCCAACTTTGACAGTATAAACCCAACGATAACCAACAACGGTTTTGCCCGGAGGTAAAGGAACCAGTTCCCATGTGCCATTAGAATATGATGAAGCCATTGGCCTACTGCCACCCTTGATGGGAAATTGCCTCACCTGTGTTGTGAGCAACAGAAACAACTCGAGACAAAGCCATAATGTGTGGGAAATAAGCAAATCATAACTCAAAATATGGGATGAGGGTTATGAGTAGATCATGTATGTTTGTGCTAGGAAATCAGAAGATCATCTTGGGGTAGAACCGTGGTAGAGGGAATGTCAAGTGAAGAGATTGACTCATCAGGAACCACTTCAAAAGAGGGGCTGGCAACGACAAGGGGTGGAGCCCCTATGAGCTATTGAAAATTTGAAATTTAGTATGTAAAAATTCAAAAGTTTTACTTTTTCTGTACTAAAATTTTAGATTTGTTATTATGTGCCCCTGAAATTTTCTTCTACCTCTGCCTTTGGCATCGGTGACTAGAGAGGACGACAATGGTAAGTAAGTTGTGGAGAACTACTATTAAGTACAAGAGATGGACTATTAGGTGCCACAATTGAGTAAAAGGAACAGGCAAAACTTGAGTAATATGAGACGCAGAGAAGAGAAGGATATATATTGCTGCTCAAAAAACGTGATAATGACAGACATGAAGTAGCGATTCAATTGAAGGGAATAGAGGCAAGGTTTTCACAGGACTCTCTCTAATACCATGTGGAAAAGGATTATATATTTTAGACTAATCTCTCACAACTTCTATTTAAAATAGGGATACATGATTACATGGCTAATCATTGACCAAACTATGGTCCTAACTATAGCTACACAATTTACACATATCTGATTACACTAATTATATATTTACATTATAACAATCTTCTTGTGATATACGTAATGTTTTTTCAAATAAAATTTATTAACATTAATGAAATAGAGGTTTCTTAGATACTTTTAGTATTTATGTAGTATGTCATACTATATAGGAATAACCAATAAATGAATGACACGTGTACAAGTTAACTGTTTTTAAGTTTGTTTAAAAAATTAAATAAATTATATTTTATATTTAATAAAATATAAAAATTATGTATGCTTGTCATGTCAATGTAATATGACATACTCCTGTAGTATCATAGAATCCTCGTAATAAAATATATTTACTGTGTTTTATACATACATACATACATATATACATATATGTATGTATGTAGGAATGCGGTCGCAAGTGCTATTTTGGCAGAGTTGAAAGTAGGAATGTGGAGTGGGAAGAGAGTGATGGGAAGGTGATGGTGAAGAAGGGGAGGTGGAGCCAGTGGTGGAGATGGAGGGTATGGTGGTGGTTTTGGAGGTGGAAGTGATGGGGGTGGTGAAGCAGGCGGTGCTGGAGGTGCCAAGGGTGGATATGGTGGTCGTGATGGTGGAGTATATGGTGGCGGCGGAGGTGGCTCTTCCTGTGGTGGTGGTGGCGGCTATGGTGGTGGAGATGGAGGAAGTGCAAGGCACGTGTAATACTTATGTTTTTTTTTTTTTAAAAAAAAATCCTAAACTTTTAATTAGGCCTTAATTGTTTAATTAAGTCTTAATTATAATTATAATAATCTATTAATGAAGATTATGAATAAAAAAATATTTTTTCTGTCACATCATTACCATGTTACTGTCACATGTGTGTCACATTAATACCACCATTAGTTTTTGAAAAATGTTAGAGATGTAGACTAATTCGTTTATTTTGTAAAATTTGAGTGATTAAAAAATTTCGTTTGAAAATAGTAAAAACAAAACATTCATTTCACTAAAGGGAACAAAACTGCATAGAAGCATAATTTTTATGATTCTTAACAATTGCACTTCACTAGAGCCGCAAGCCAGGTAATTTTACAATTTCCTTATTCTTTTAGAACAGCAACATTCTTGGGTCCGGTTTATCCTTCTTTTGAAGTCCTCCAATCAGACACAAAAGATATATGATTTGATCATCCCTTTCTGTAAAATGATGAGCCTATTTTCCAGAAGGACCATGAGATTCTCATGTTAGACAAGATTTACGGGACTGTTAAAGTTCTTGAACGGTATTTGGGAGGACATGTTTCTGATATCTGTGCACTCACTCAATCTGGTTGAGGGTAAATTATATAGCAATCAGGTATAGCTAATTTCATTGGTCACAGAACTCCTCAAAGGGTTTTGTGTTCGAGGGCGTCCTTGAATCCAAGCGCTCTCCTGCATACAGTTATGGATGTTCGACAAAGAGACTTTTGCAGCAATGATTGGCTCGCCCTAGGTTTGCTAATCCTGCCCCATTTGAAGAGTGGTGTGCAAGTCTAAGTTCTTGTGTTACCACCAAAAAAAAAGAAAAAAAGACAGCTGATTTTAATTTGTGCAATCAATGAATCATGTGAACTGAGAAGAAGCTAAGGACCCAATCTTCTTGCAGCATCATGCAATTTGAATCAATTGAATACCACAACACCAATCTACAATCTCCTTATTTAGATTATTATATGTGGTAATTAATATTGTTAACTATAAAGTTCAAAGAATTACTGAACATTCCCAATGCAGAGTTTAACATCACTGTACTTCCTGATGAGCTTCTGCATCAAAAGGAAATAAAAATATTATACCTCTGCTGTAAGAATAAAGCTCAGATCAAATGCTTTATGCTCTCCCATTAACCCAGTAAGAGCTATGCTCTACATCATGAAGTGGTAATAACAATGAGGGTAAGAAAGTGAGAAGCAATACCTACTCTAGTTCTAAATCTGATTTTCCTTCCAATGCTTGTTGTAAGAAAAGTACCTGCCTGAATTTAATTAGTTGAGTGGAAAAAGCATTTTCTTTAACTACCAAAAGAAAGAAAGGAAAAATCACTAGCATCCAGCTCCTGTGATTCAGGTTCATTTGAATTCAGCAGTAAAAGGTAGAAAATTCCCCCCAACTATAGTCAATGTGCACAAAACACCCTGAATTCTAAAATAGTGTGGTTAAAACCTTGAACTTTGCATTTTGTGTGCAAAGGGCCTTCGGTTAGTTTGACTATTAATTTATGGAAGAAAATAGCACGTGATATCATTAAAATGTAAATTTGTTTACTTTAATCCCTTATTATGGATAAATATGAATACGAATAGTCAGACTTTTTTTTTAAAAAAAAAACTATAATTAATGAAAAAATAAGAATTAATAAAAAAATGCATAAACTAAAGAAAAATTCTAAAATTAAGCAAAAATTATAATTAAAGAGAAATAAAAGCTCATAAAATGAGGAAAAAAACTCATTATGATGTAGAAAATTAATTTTAGAAACTTGCATTCGGTTTTTTGGTGAACTTGTACTTGCTAATAGGTTTCTATTGTTTCTTGGACCATATGAGGATTAATTTTGGATATTGACCATTAGAGGCATATTTTTGTAAACATGATTTAACAGTTAAACCATATATTTGGACATGCGTGTCTTATTTTGCTATGAGGTTGCTCTTTATTGTTTTGGCTCTTTGGCAACTCTTGAAATTTTATTTTTAAATGTTTCTCTTGGCCCTTAACTTATCTTTTTCCCTTTTATTTTATTTTTTTTTCTCAAATTTAATCAATTTTCCTTCATACTAGTGTTTTTAGATTATTTCTGATAATATTTTCTTAATAGTACTCTTTCTAATTTTAATTCTAGTATTTACTAGTATTTTTCCTTTATATTCATAAATTTTACCCTAAAAAATTCAAAAGACATGATTATTTAAATTCCGAAGAAAAAGAAAAAAAGGTGATTAATCATCTATCTCCAAACAGATATATAGAACACCAAAATGACAAAAAGGAAAGACTTGTGGCATATAAAAAAGAATTTAATCATAAAATAAAATTTTCAACCAAACAGACTTCTAACAACTAGTGCTGAAGCACATTACCCACTTAATGGATAAGCAAGGCTAAAAGTAAAGTTCATAGATATACCTTGTATCTATACCTTTGTGAGAGCTCACTGGTCAGGTTGAAGGCAAGTAGAAAGATAAACCTTGGCATCTACACAATATGCACGAAAAGATTATGAAAACACAATTGAAGAAGAAAAAAGTAGAAAAAAAAGTTTAAAAGAGTTTCATACAATTAGCTAACGAGATAAAAATGCACATACCATTGGCAGATCGTTTGTTCTGCTGTCATTTTAACACCAGAAATCCTCAAACCAGAACTGAAACAGAATTTAAATAATAAGAAGGAACAGAAACTAAAACACACCTTTATTTTCTTGAATAAATCATAGCTCGTCATGAATCATTTATAGTAATCTAACAATTTCAGATACCAAAAACGAAACCCATGTAAAAAATAGCAATCAAGGGTTGAGGAATATTGGACATTTTCAGACAGAAAGTAAACTATATATATTAATGACTGTTAGGGGAAACAAATGGTGTATTTGAGTCGTTATAGATGGTAATTTTACGCAAGCCCATAAACTCTAAATCTTTTCTACTATAATTGACGATGCTTGTATCGAGATGAGGTTGGATTCTGAAATAGGTTGAGTCTTGGATCTAAAAGTCTGGCAAGGCAACAAAACCATGTGGTTGTGGGTTCAATTCTCATAGACAGTGCCAATAATTAATTATATAATGTGATTGAAGAAATAACAGTATATAAAAGGAGCCAAATGATAACAGTAGCTATTACCTTAGTCTGTGTAGTCCTGATTCATGGATGCAACTTCCTGACACAAAAATCGCATGATATTTCTTAAGTCCAATTACCTGTCCAGAATTTGTTCCTTTTCAACATGATCAAGCTGAAGAACTATTACATTGCTAATTCATTGTCATACAATTTGATCCGAAGTAGCGGATATAAAAGGAGTGAAAACAGATAAAAGCTTCTTATGACTTAGTCTCATACCAATAATCAAAATTGAAGTCAATCGACTAAAGCTCATAGTAAGTGAAAATTATTGTAATAAGAAAGAACCTTTTGTATTCTTGTGTAAATTTAGCAAGAGGAGATCGTTCTCTTGCTTCAGTGAGATTCAATCACAAGATGCTTTCCATATTTTGTTATATTTGGGGCTATATTAATTCCTGCAGCCAAATTGCAACACTATTCAGTCAAACAATTAATAGAAACGAAAAGAACACATCAAAACAATTAAACTGCAAAATTTATAATGGTAAATGTATGAAATAAAGCAATACACACATAACATCATAAACGGTCCCATCAGCTATGAATAACGATTACTCAAACAGCATAAACATATGCCTGAATAAAAAATTCGTAAGATATAGATACAAAAATTGAAGGATAATTTCATCAGATAGGAGATAGGAGGTCACCATATATAACAAAAATTTCTGTAAACGGAATACTAAACTGCAATAAAGAAGGAAAGCACAAACCACTTCAACCGATCAAAATTCAGGAGTTAAGTGTCAGACAACAAAGGGCAAGTAAAATTATAAAACTTAAAATCAAGGAATTGAAGGGTTGCAAAGGAAAACAAAGGAGAGTAACAAAGGGTGAGTTAAGATTCTGGGAAAACAGAGAAAAAGCATTAATCAGTAGAAGAAAATCAGTGGAGAATAGGATGGTGGCTGAAGAGAAAAGCTTAGATCAGAAAAAGAAGAAATGGCGTGGGTAAACTGTATTACACGTGTAATCAAAAGTGTGAGATAACAAAAAGAGGAGGATGTATGTAGACAATCAAAAATGTGAGACAGCAAGAGGATAGATGTTGATGGAAATGAGAGCATATACAAGTTTTAGAGGGAAAAATAGAATAAATGACCAATAATTGTTGAACATATGGAAAAAAAAAAATAATTATTGCAGTATCTCCTATTATAGATACAGCATTGCCAAACATCTCCATTATCTTTTTTCAGAGAACAATGGCATTCTGAATTATGGCTTGTGATTTGATTCTATCATTATGTATTTCTGTGTTTAGGCTTTTGCTAAGGAGAATCAAATGTTCATTGTTATCTCTCCTTTTTTCTTTTTGGTATGAATCTACTTCAAATTTCAATAGAGATAATTAGACTGGGGACTAGGGTGTAGTTGTTTTCGCCCTTCTAAGTAAATGCATTCATAGGATTGATTCCAATCTGCAGCGAACTAAATTTGTCTCCCTAAATTAAATACTTAATCACTTTTGTATACTCCTAGTTTCCCAACGAAACATTCACATTGCGTGCCTCATACCAAACAGCAAAACAACTAGTCACAGAAACAGATCAGAAAACAATATCTTATGTTTAAAAATCCACATGTGCTCATGATGATTTTCCTATCAGAAAATAAAATTGTGATAAAACTGATTCCGTTGCAAGTCATTGCTGAAGAAGGTAACTTTTAGCAGATTAGGATTGGTTTTGAACAAATAGCATTCGTTTTCCTTTTTACTTAATCGAAACTTCGAATCAGAATATGAACAAAACAGCAAAATTAGAGAGATAAGGGCAGCCATTGAAGAAAGAACACCAAGAACAGAGGCTAGTTAGACTGAAACCAAAGAACAACTACACAGAACTATTTCTTCCCACTGATGTATCCAGAAACCAACCTAAAATCACTGCGACTATCAACCCTAGAACCCTATATTTCTGTACCGGCTAGGAAAGTAGATGCATCAATCTTCATCTACGCCCTCGAATGCCCAAGCATTATCTTCGCGGAATGCTTTCTCCTCCTCCTTAGTGAAATCTCTCTCGATTCCAAAGAATTTGCGGACATACTCAACACTCTTGTTTCTTATGCGATCTGCCAGGGTCTGATTGAGGAAATCCAGGAGTTCCTTGAAGTCAAGGTAATTAGCAGCGAGGATCAGTTGCTTGAGGTCCTCATTAGTCTGGTCTTCGACAAAGCCATCGTCGTAAGCCTTGGCATCGCCCGATTTATTGTCCGCGCCGCTGTTGAGACGATTGGCCTTGGCACGAAATTCAAGGTGCTTCTTACAGTACTCGATCATCTTGGCGAAGTTGGCGCTTGAAACATTGGGAATAGGAATGATGGAGTTAGCGGAACCCTCTTCCTCCATGAAGGATTTCAGGGTTCCAAACTCCATAGCAATGGCTTCTTCCACCTCAAAAATGGAATTGTCAGAAGTTTTAAGCGTCACCTTCCTCACGGCAGCTGGGGTTGGGGGTTTTGTTTGTGTCGCCATTGTTGCAGGCAGAGAGAACCAAAGAAAGGGAATCCTGGGAACCAAAGAGAGGGGGAGACAAGGAGAATGCGATCGCGGATTCTGAAAGTTGAATAGAATTGTGTGGTTTAAGGGAGGGTTTTGAGGGTGTTATTTATATGGGAGAGAGTGGCCGTCAAGCACATCCTTTCAATTGGAATGGACTGGGGAAGATTTTTAGTTTCCCTAAACTACTCTTTTGGATATTTTCCTTACCTTGGGCTTTCAACTGACAACTCTCTTGGTTTTTCATGTGAAAAAGAGCAGTTCATAAAATAGAAAATACTTGGAGGAAAAAAATAATACTTAAAGGAAAGGAAGTATATAACTGAAATAAAAGCCTTAAGATAAACTCTTTGGTTCCTATAATTTACAATAATCTCATCCCTTAATTATTTTGAAAGTAAAATACATGTACTATACTCTTAAAAAGTAAGGTGCGTATGAGGAAATCCGATCCACAATGGTCAGCATTTATATTCTAGAAATCTTTGCATATAAATATTTTCATTAGTATTTGGAAATTAACACAGGGAAGATACCATAATCAATATTCATATTTGGATTTCATTCTTAATTTGTTTCTTTGTAATCTCATGTACATTGTATATTCATACTTATAGTTTTCATTTTGAGATCTACACCGATGCTTTTTAATTAAAAAAAAATGATATATGATAATCTTTTTATTTAAAAAAGTAACTTTAACAGTTAAGATGCATAAACTTTATCCTCTAGAGTAGTTGAACTTCCCTAGTCAGTATCTAGATTGTAAAAAAATTCTGCATAATTTTCTTCTTTAGTATTTGGCAATTGAAAGGAGCAAACCTAACCGCATATCATATAATGATTTCAGTCGTAATATGTTCCCTTATAATCTTATGTTTATTTGATTTTCACTTTCATAACTTTTATATTAAGATGTCTTTTCTAAAAATATTATGTTACCATCTTAACTATTAATTAGCTTCAGAGATTAAGGTCCACGCACATTATTTTCTGGGGGAGCATTCCTCCATAGACAGCATCTGGAAGGTAAAAAATTGCCAATAGATCAAATTGAATATATACTGACTACAAACTTTACATACAACTTCCTTCCTTGGCATTCGCTGATTAAGCAAAGAGAATATAAATGATCATTTGTATTTGTGCAGGTACTCTTGTATTTTTAGATGAGTAATCGTTTCTTTCAACGGGATTCATATTATTCACTATTTTGGCACCCTTTATTGGAGACATCCTGATGAGATATGAACAGTTGACACAAATCAATCTCAGAATCTCAAATCTAATTCAAATATTGGGTTTATCACATTGTCCGACAGAGATAATTAATTTTCTTGGCTTTTTTTTTTTTTTGTAGTTTTTGTTGAGATTAAAATGTGCACTGCCTAATTTGATAAATCTAATTCTCAGGGAAATAAACAATACATGCAAACAGTCTGAATCAACATTCAATCATACTAGAGCACAAAACTCTGTTAAAATATAGGTCATTGTATTTGAATTGTGTGCTTTCATGTGCTAACTTAAGCTTGAAACTTTGTATGTGAACGCCATGCAGACTCTTGGGCAATAAATACCAGAGTGTGAGGCCAGGATGGTACTAGCCAATACCTAGAGTATGAGGAATATAATGCATAAAATGCTCAAAACTTAATTCTGAGCGCCCTGGAACTGGAGGAGTCGACCATATATCCCCTCCTCATTGCAAAAGCTAGAAATAATGCATGAAACACTCATTTTAATTAGTCATTTGGAATGAGGATAGAGGTGGATGAATCCTTAAATTCTGCAACGCACCTGGAGCTGTAATTTTTAGTATTTCTTGCTACAACGATGCACAAATGTCAGTTGTCAAGGTTGCAAATTGTAAACTTTCGAAGTTTCAAGATAGGTTCGCAGAAGCCACACAGTTGAATTTACACGAGCTATATTAATAATGTTTCTTGCACTCATATGGGATTGCCTCTTGATTCTTGAAGTACTTTTGGTGACCTTATCGACTCGAGCAATTCCTTTCACCTATGTGATGGTACTGCCTCACTAAACACACAAGGAAATAGAAATTCACCTTATCCGAAATAGATAATACAAATGATTTACAATGAAGGAGCCATTCTATCACTAATATACATGAGAGGAAAAGTCAATATTACTAGAACATTGTACCCCCTCTAACTCCAAGGCACATCAATATTACTAGAACCTTCGCAAATTGTCAAGTGAGGATACCTCGGCCCATCTTGGACTAGACCAACAGACCTACTCCGATCTATCTTCAATGACCTACCCTAGTGGTACCCCCTTAAACTCCAAGACATGTCAGCATTACTAGAACCTTCGCAAATTACCAAAATAACCCCAAGTGCCCAATCAAGATATTTAAATCAGTGTTTTAAAAACTGGACCGGACCAGGCAATTCGACCGGTGCTTGATCTGGATTCTGGTTCGGTTCAGGGGGGAGGAGGGAGGGGGATAAACCGCTTGAGCAGTTGAACCAGTGAAAACTAGCCTGAACCGGGACAGTTCATTGATTTTTTTTTCTTCAAAATTGCATCATTTTGAAGAAAATTTGAAAATATTCCACCAAGGATTCGAACCCAAGGAAGGGGATAAGAGACTTGAAGCACCAAACCAATGTTTCTTTTATGAATAAACTTGTATTATAATTTACTTATTCACATTTAGATTGTATAATGGATAAATATTAGTCATAAGAAGATTCAAACCCTCCTTCTAAGGAAGAGAAAAAAACATTTGCCACTAGACCAACTTTAATTTTATTAACAAATTTGCATAAAAATATATCTATTATAACTTAGAATATACAATAGACACATTAAATATTATATTTATATAAAAATTATATTTATGACGTCACAAATCTGATCGATTGAACCGGTTCAACCGGTGCTCATCCTCTAAAATGGTTTGTTTACCGGTTCGATTTTTAAAACATTGATTTAAATACTTTGACATGTTAGATAATTGGACTTGAAACATGGGCTTGTGCTGCCGATTATCTTAAGTTATATATGAGCTCTTGGTTGAACTTATAAAAACTTAAACTCTCTTGAATTTGTCCAAGCACTTGTTCTCTTATCCATTTTACAAACCATTCAATGTAAATAGTAAGTATTATACTATTTAGGAGGTAAGAAGTATTTTCCTTAACTTTTGATACTGACTTTTGTCCTCTGTAGTGACATGATCATTGGATGGTCTTAATAGAGCCTCCACCTAGTCTAGACTTCCCTTGCAGGTCCATTAGCTTGTACCAGGGATACCTCTTAAGCCGGTGTCCAACCCAGCACTCACTCGCGTGCCGACTCTGGATAGCAACAACAAATATTGATTAGTTGAAAATTACAAATCTTCAAAAATAATCAATTGAGTATTTCAGTATTAATTTCTTAACCTTATGTCATGAAATTTCTGGTATGTACTTAACCTAGCAGCCTTCCAACCACACCAAACTATTAATAGTGACTCCCTCAAAGCTTCCAAATAATTTTACTCTATCCATTAGTTCTTATATTTCAAAATAGACGAGTAATTTAGGGAAAGAGTGATTAAACCACTTGAAGATCGTTCTATACAGACTTAAGATAATGGAAAACTTGAAAACAGAAGCATCATATTCACAATTAAAGGAAAAAAAAATTATATATATAATTATGTCCACCATTTTCCTTAATTAAATTGAAAATTCTTCATTCCTACTGCTCTATTCCAAGGCTTAACCAACATCTACGATAGTTTGATAATACTTAGTAGGAAAAAAGGAGTCAAACTACAAAACATAAGAGGCATCAAGATTGTGAGCTTGCATATCAAGGTAAATTTTCCCAAAGAACTATGAGACTGCAAGTAAAGTAATCCACTTAATTAATTACTTAAAACTGCAAGATGTTCAGTTTCTCATGTTAGAATTAGATTTTAAAGATGAAAGAAAAACTAATGATATGAGAAAATATCCATACGGGCGTACAACAGGAATATCTTAGGGGCTAAACCAAAACTGTTTCCCTTAACAACAGGAAATAAAGAGGAAAGAACACTTGACTATGAGCAAGGAACTAATTAAAAGGTGTATTTTACATGTCTCAACAAGTCACCAGTTAGCTTCAGAAAGGTATTTAAAGTTCATTGTAAGCAAGAAAATTTCCAAATTAAAAATCAATGTATTTATCTTTATAGGAGAATGTAAGGACTAAAGAGCTCTTGTAAATACAATCTCATGCTAAGAGCTATCACCTCATAAAGCATTCAATTTTACAAGATGTAACGGAGGAAAATCCATGAGACAAAAACGTTATTTCTGAGGTCAAGGTCATGAGCTGGTATCATCTAAGGTGAAAAGTTTTCAGATTAGGATTGTGAAGGGGTACACCAGGGATTTGGATACAGATCCAATGGTGTAAGAGTGAGGGGCATGGTGAGAGGAGAGATCAGGTTTCAGAGCAATCAGGCTATTAAGATAGATCGAGAAGGGGACAGAGTACGTTTGCCAGGTCAGTGGCAGCTAATGGTGAGTGAGATTGAGATAAAAATTAGGGTTTTCACACCTTTGTTATCCCTGCATACGCGGCATATCTTAAGGAAAATGTATAAGAGTGATGTCTCTAACATCTTCTCAAGAAATGTATAATAAGAAAAATGGACGTGAGATAGGTGAGATGAGATGGCTCTGGAGTGTAACACTTCTCAAGAAATGTAAAAGATAATCCAGTTCGATATGATATAAATAGAAGCTCTATCAACACAGGCACATAAAGCACAATTAGGCAAGGAAAATAAATTCCAACAGAGGCTATAACTATATCGAGCATAGACCCTAAGATGCACCCGCATGCTCTTAGATACTCCAATTCCAAAAGTGGCAATAATTATATTGAGCACATACTCTAAGATGATGGTAAGGAAAATAAATTTATGCTAAAACAATTTATTGGATCAATTTGACTTAATATAAATAGAGATATTTTTGAAAAAATAACCAAGATTCTCAAGTAAGTAGCACTTGAATTAAATATGAAGATGAAAGATTTTTCTAAAAATGTTTAAGGTCAACCAAACCTAAATTGTAACCTTCTCCGAAATTACTATTCTTATGAATGTGAATTTGGGAATCAATGGACTGCCCAAAAGTACTTAATTACTATGTAGGGCCTTTTTATTTTGAATGAGAAACAATATATCCACTATTTCTAGTAACTTTTTTTAAGATGAACATGACTATAACATTAACCAGTGAATTAATATTAAACATTAGAATCAGCAATAAGTACTTCGTTTGAAGCATACTCCAACCAAACCGAATTGGGAAAAATCTGGCTAATTATGCTGAAGCAAAAGCTAACAAGGAAGGAAAAAATTCATCAGAGTCTCGGAAGATGATTCCCATGTGTCACAACTCATTATCGTCATGAAAGAAATGCACCATTGCGAAGTATCTGATTCAACCTTTGCATCAAAGAAACTATCTTTCTAGAGCCATTTTAAATAAAAGCACTTTGCATGAGTGAAATCAAGCGTTGAATAATATCCCAGCATTCAGTTCTTTATGTTACTGCACAGCCCCTCAATTTTTGCTGAAATTGAGGACTTGAAACGTCGACTTTTAGAAATTAATAAGATCTCTGGATAGAGTAACCATAATCAAAATTAAACATGGTTAGAAAATGCTTGAATAATAGAACTAATCACCATATTGATTACACAACTTCAACTGCCCAAAAGAGCTGAATACAAGAGATCCCAGATATTGTAATAACTCAAAAACTCTAACTATCTTTGGTGAATCAGAGTCTAGTTTTCCTCTTGTAGTAGCTTCCATCAGTATCCTTTGCAATTTTTTACATTCTACAAACGGAAGATTAATTTCAGGCTAAAGGAGGCATTTGTTGGTGCCTTTAAGAGTAGGGGGACGTAAATAAGGTTCCTTTTTCTTTTTGGCCTCTTCCTCTCTTTCGGCCTCTGTCATTGACGCTTCTCGTTCTGCTCTTAATGCTTCATCTCTTTCCCAATACTCTCTGTCAGATCTCATCTTTTCTTGCCATTTACGACATTCGTCTTTCTTCTCTTCAGCTTTTGAGATTGTATCTTTAAAGCGTTCTTTCATTTCAGCAACATGATGTGCCTTCTCTGCTTCTGAAGCTTCCATAATTTCTTGGGGCTCCATTGTCGTCTTAGTCAATTTCTTGGTGAGAAATGTGAAAACCTAGGATTCTGTGGAGGAATCCAACTATCCAAGTCAAAACTGTATAAAATAGCTCTTCTTAGAAGGAAGAAAGCTTTGAATGCACTTAAAACAAAGATGGAAGAAGGTATCCTCCAGAGCAAATTGTTTGTAATAGAGGAACCAGAAATGAAGGAAACTTCACCGATGAAAGCATCAAAAGAAAGAATCTGTTGCTTAAGAGAAGAAGAAAGAAAAGGAAGCTGCAGAGACTGAGAAGTCTGTGAAAGAAGCAAAACCAGAAGGATGAAAAGGTAGGAAGCAGAGAAAGAATGATGAGAAGAAGAACCATGAAGAAAACTCCATTGAAATCGATAAGGAGATTTCTCTTCTCTGTGGGGTGTAACCCTTCTGCCAAAGATCTCATGAAGTTCTTGGATGAGGATTTGGGCTCTGATTTCTACTCTAAATTCATCAAAGGGCGAGGGATGTGAGTATGTATATATAGTTCCAAGGTCGGTGGCACATGTTTCCTGGACAATACAAGAAATGAACGCGCCGCGGCCTTGAACTTCAATTACTTTAGTTTTCCTTTTTCTTTATGGCGAATCCTTTTGTTATTGTTATTGTATTTTTTTTTTTTTGGCCATACGTTTGTTATTGGGTTTGGATAGAGGGTTTTCTTGGATTTTAAATCATTTTTATTAATAACAAGATCAATTTCATTTTTCTTCTTTTTTGGTTGTAATTTTATGTTCAAACACAAAATTCATTAATCTTGAGTACCACTTAATTTTAGGCTGTTAGGTAATAAGATTAATTTCTATTTATGCATTAAGTGATAACTTAGTTTTAACATAAATACCGTCCTTACATATTTAATCTCTTGTTCTCATTTACTTTGAATAATTTAATTAATTTTTTAAAATTCTAATAAAAATAACTTTTTGGTAAAATAACAAATAACTTTTTATTTTGTTATAATGTAAACAAAAGTATAATATAAATTTTTTACTAAAGGTACAGTCAAACATATATTCTATAACATGAAACAAATACACATACACAAAAATGATTGTATCAATATCTTAATTTTTATAATGAAACATTTAAAAATAGTACACTAATATTTTTCAGAGAAGCAATTTTTTTTTTTCCTTATCTATATATAAAAAGTATTGAAAACCTACCAAATGCCCTATGGATGAGTGGTGCTATTATGTAAAAAGTGAACGCAAGTGCACATTATCATTAATAAGTAATAAAGAGCGAGTAAGTAATCATCCTACGAGGATTAATGGTTATTAAATACTAAAATTGAATTAATCTCAATTTCATCTGAAAGATCGATAATTAAAAAAAGTGAGAAATAAAATGAAAGCAAGTAAAATCAAGATTCAACTATGGAAATAAAGTTTAGGGTTTTCAATTTCACCATAACGAATCCAAATTAACTTCCCTACCTCATTAATCTAGAGTTATTCTTCTAATTGATAGTCAATATTTCCTAATCTTTACACTAGCCTCTCCTAAGGTCTAATGAAAACATCTCTAGTTACTAATCCACTATATTCTTATGGAAATTAATACAACTAAAAATTTATTAAGTTCTATGGATCATATGTAGCGACTGTACAGACCATGAGGTATATATTTATCCTACATGTAATCTATGACATTCATCCCAATAAACTAGACACATAAATCTCTTTTCGGTTNCAAGAACCCTAAGTTATTTATTAGCCTTTCCCAAGGTCAAACAAATATATTCCCAACTATGAATCCACTATATTCCTATGTGAATTACGAATAATCTCAGAATTCAATTCGTTCTATGGTTCTCTTTAATGACTACATAAACCATAACGGTATATTCCTATCCCTTATGTAATTTATGTTCTTAATCCCTATAGTCTTCAATTACCATTACTTTCCAGTATTATTGTAATTACAAACTCATCTAAATTGATGGCCAGTCAAACAAAAGCATTAAGTATGGAGATCAAGAAGTCAATTTAAGAAGACTGTCCTTTGATTTCTTTATTAGAAATAACAATCCATCATAAGCTAGGCTACATCTCCACCCTAGATGGTGGAATTAGTTCATATTCAAGATAGAAAATAAACTCACAACCAGATTACACATCAGAAACAGAGGAAAAGAAGAA
This sequence comes from Cercis canadensis, assembly GCA_003255065.1. NCBI lineage: Eukaryota > Viridiplantae > Streptophyta > Magnoliopsida > Fabales > Fabaceae > Cercis > Cercis canadensis. The sequence continues at coordinate 113,980 of QAOA01007611.1, read as the reverse complement.
TTGAACTCTTGGTGATGTCGATTCGATGCCGAAAGACTCTGATCTTCAAGCTTGAATCCTCTTCTATTCTTGCCTCTTCTCTCAAAAGTGTGGAACCCTAAATTAGACTTTAAGAGTCCTATTTATAGGTCCTAGGAAGTTTAGGAGAAAAAGGAAATAAATTAAAATAGAATTCCTAGTAAAATTAGGAAGTTAAAAGGTCAAATCACGAGTTGACCGCCGGGGGGCTGCAGCCTTGGGTTTGGGCGCTGCAGCGCCCTGAAGTTTGCTTGACGGGCACTGCGGCTCCCTTCTTTCTGGATTTCAGTCTCTAATTGCTGAAGCTAGGGCGCTGCGGCGCCTGGTGTAGGGCGCTGTGGCGCCTCCTCTTCTCGTGCTGGGGCGCTGTGGCGCCCAGTATAGGGCGCTGCGGCGCCCTTCCTTCTGTTCTCAGTCTCCATCTTCCTGAACATAGGGCGCTGCGGCGCCTGATGTAGGGCGCTGTGGCGCCTTTCCTTGCTGAAATTTGTCTTGTTACGCATTGGGGCGCTGTGGCGCCCTGAGTGGGGGCTGCGGCGCCCAAGTCCTGCCTTCAATTCCAAATTGCATGATTTTCTTTCTTTCTTGTCCCGAATTTCTCCAAAATAGCTTCCATAGTTCCCAAAACGTAAACCTACAAGAATGAGACTTAAATCATGAAAACCTATCCTAAAATGCTCGAGAATAGACAAGAATCAAGCAAGAACATTAGGAGATAAACGGTATAAAATCCACTTATCACCTACCTCATTAATCTAGAGTTATTCTTCTAATTGATAGTCAATATTTCCTAATCTTTACACTAGCCTCTCCTAAGGTCTAATGAAAACATCTCTAGTTGCTAATCCACTATATTCTTATGGAAATTAATACAACTAAAAATTTATTAAGTTCTATGGATCATATGTAGCGACTGTACAGACCATGAGATATATATTTATCCTACATGTAATCTATGGCATTCATCCCAATAAACTAGACACATAAATCTCCTTTCGGTTTCATTATGATTAACCTAACATCTAATTAGTGGTCAATTAATTAGAAGCATTAAGCATAAAGATGAACCTCAATCAAAGAAAATAATTTATAGATTAACTTGATAGAAGGAAATCAAAACATCATAGTTAAGTTACATCGTAACCTTAGAAAAAGAAATTAGTTCATAATGAAAAAGTTAAATATACTAGTAATTGTTCTAAACATAATTCAAGAATAGTAGAAGAAAAAAAACTTGATTAGATGAAGAATCGTTTCCCTCTCCAAGCCTTATTCTTCTCTCCTTCAATTCTCAAACTATTGGAACTTGTGTGTGCTTGTGGGAAGCCTAATATTATCCTAAAATTACTTATTTATGAGTTCTAATAAGTCTAAATACATTAGAAAACATGTTTGGGTTAAGAACCTATAGAAAATAGTAAAACTGAAACAATAGCTCGTCTGGGATAGCATCGCAGCGCCTAGGCTCTGCAGGGCAGTTCCTAGGCACTGACTTTCTTCCAGAAGGAACCAAACACACTGCTGCAGCAACTATGCCCTACTCTGTGTTGTTTAGGTGCTGGGTCTCGGCCTGGCACCAAATTTCAGCGTTTTGAGTACTTAAACGTCACCAAATCATCCCCCAAGCGCCATATTTGTATTCTTACAAAATAAACAAAAAAACACAACAATAAAATCAATCAAAAACTAACTAAAAGTTAAGTGGATTGCATCTAAATCGTGAATATAAAATCCACTCATTAGGTACTAAGATAATCTTTTAAGTTTATGGATTTCATGTTTAAATTCAAAATGGCAGCTAAAATATCAAAACAATATGTAAAATCTCGTACTAATTATATTTTAAAAAATCAACATACAAGAGATTATGCCTACAATTTAATTTACTATGTAAATACGTGCAATTTTTTTTTTTTTACTCTAAAACATTTTTAAAGTTTTCTTAGGTATTAATTCTTTGATTAAAATTTAAAAAAATTTATGAAAACACCTAATTTTTTTACTTATAATTTGTTACATATTAATTATTCTAGAAAATAATTAATATTCATGAAAATTATTTTTTATTTTAAAAATGTATTGCCAAAATGAGCGTTATTAAGTTAAAGTTATATGTAACCAAATTAACTAAAATTTCTTGGAAGAGAAGTATACATCTTAGGTGAAAAGTTGTAAAAGAAGAAACTCCATAGAGCCAAAAAAAATGGTACAAAATCCTTCATATGTCATTTCGTGGGGACTTTCAATTGAACACGCATTTTTGGATTCTTTGATAGTTCTACTGATCAAAATTATAGAAATATGGGTATAATAATTTTATTTTTTTTTGGTGTACAAAGATAAGAAACCAAAACACTACCTAGCAAAGGCTATAGCTATACAATCTGCGAGCATAGTTACACTAAGCTCCGAAGGAGAGAACCCATACCTCATCCCTTCTTGCAAATCCAACTCGCACACCACGTTAACAAACCTCAGCGCTGGATATTAAAAACATCTTTGCACATCAGTCTTCTTATTCAGTTCCATGTTGCTATAATATCTGGAAGAGAAAACATGAGTTAACCAATGATTCCAAAGCTTAAATGGTTATTTTTTATCTATGTTTCCACCAAAACATAGAGATTTAGTTGTCAGACTTTTGAAATGTGTGATCTTATTCAGTAATGCTTAATTAAATTATCTGACACATACTATAAACTCAACTAGTATCGACTTTAGTACTTATAATTACAACTCTTGGAATAAGAAATATTCAACTTTATCATTTAACATTTGTTAGATGCATTCTAAGCATATTTTCACAAATGCTAGACATATTTTTAGCTATTTTTTAGATCATAGTTCATGGTGTTTTATAATTATACATATGTTGTGTATTCGCCTAATTTTTAGTGCATACACCTATGACGTATTGTGTTTTGATATTTTAGGCTTTGTTAATTGTATCACTGAGTTTGTGTCGTGTCGTGTCACTGTTGCTTGTTCATGTCTATGTTTGAGAGCTAAAAATTCATGTTTACTGTGATGTGAGTTACAGTTTCACTTGGAAAAACTTTAGTAGTCCAAAATGAGCTATCTGGGCTAGCATTCCTCATCTAATAAGATGTTGGATGTTTTCAGATCTCTGTAGATTATTGGTTGTTTGTTCCCATTGTGTAGATAATTGATTCCTACAACTTCAATAATCAATATTTCATTTTATTATTTGCAGGCACCAAAAGTCAAAGCAATATATGAATTATTTTATATGGTATATGTCATTTTTTTTAAAAAAAATTGCTAACCTTCTGCTGCATCAACAGCAATTTGAAGCCTCTCCTCCCAAGTTAAACAATTTTCTGTGATCAGAAGTTATCTTAATCATGTGCTAACTGATGACTAGTCTTAAATCTAGTACTTCCTACAAACTACTCAAATCCTTTACTACTAAACTACAGGTAATGATTTGAAACGGTAAAATAAATTCATTAAACATATGATTGACTGGTTTCAATTTCTACCGAAAATTATTTGTAATAAAAATCTTAATCAATCACAGGTCATCACCAGATCATGATGATATATGTGATTGCAGGTTTCCATTATGTTCTCATAAATGGCTGTCATTTTGTTACCTACATCGCAGTAACCAATTAGGTATACCACGTTCCAGTGATAAGCATTAGACAAGATTTGGAACTGCGTATTCAATTTGGACATATCATTGATAACAAACAGTTTGTACTTTCAAATAAGAATAATCGTCAAGAATTGATTTTCTTATAAAGTGCTCATTCTTCCTTTTAATGTCCATAACAATAATAACTTTCTAGATATCATGTATGTCCTTAATAAGTTTGAACTACATAACTTCGAATAGCTTAGAAATTGCTTTTAAATTATTTTTCATTACTCTTTGTTTCATTTTAGAGTATATTGCACGAAAGACAAGTCCCATAAAAACATATGACTACTAAGAGGTTTGTAAATTAAACGATGAACTAATGCACTCAAATCTTTTTAAAGGGACTAGATGATTATGTATGTCTACATTTGCTGATTATGGTATATATATGTATAATTGAAATGTTTCAAAAATTTTAGGGAGCCATGGCCCCTCCTTGCCCCTTCATAATTCCACCCCGGACAACAAAGTTAGAAAAATGTACCTTCTGGTTGTAATTGCGGGATATAATATATTATTGGAATTTAAACTCTAGAATTAAGACCTAAAAAAAACACCCTAGCATAGAAAGGAAGTTCAGGCGGACAGAGATATATACCGCAAGTTCAAGTTCAACACCTTGCTTTGATGATTCGGAGAGTATCTTTACAGCAACCTTAGTCAAAATATGATTTTCATTATCTAATTATTTGCCTTTGTAGACTTTTCCAAATCCCCCTCTCCAAGGAGTATTGTATAGTCTAAGGTAATATCCTTAATCTCTACCAAGTCAAATTTTCTAAACTTCGACTTCAATAAACATTTTTGCTGGTGTTGTTTCCCCTCCACCCCTAGTGAGAGCATGCCATTTGGGTGGCTTAGGTATGAAAACCCTAATGTGGCATTTTAAGGCTCTTTTAAAATTGGGAGTAGCCACTTGTTTTGTCAAAAACAAAGAAAAGTAGATCTTCGAACCAAAGCATTGGTACGGGGAATAAGTTACGAGTTAGCAAGGCACCTTAACTCACCCAACCAAAAGGTTTGTTCCAATCGGTGAATAGATTATGACTTCACTTAGAAGGTAGGGTTTGCATGTAGAAGAATCTAAACTAAATTGCAATTAAATAAATAATTGGAATTTAAATAGGCAAGTGATAAAATAAGCTATATGCACATTTACTTGGTTTAGATTTGGTCCAACATGTTCTCTTGGAGGCCCACGTAACCTAGGATGGAAGCTTAGGCATAAAAATTTACATAGTTCTATGGGAGGCTCAGACGATGGATGTCAATTTTTGAGAATCTTTAATTAATGGAAAAGTGTCTAGGAAAATATTGTTTTTGGTAAATTTTTACGAATAAAGTATATTTTTTAGAATTCTAGAAATTAAATCTCGACTTTTTCTAGAATTCTAAAGCAGGCAATCAAGGAGGCAAATCAATATGCAGACACACATGCTAAGCATAGTACAATTCATGGAATCTCTCTTACTCTTCTTTCTTAGCCTCCGGAAATGGTCCAACTTGCTCTTATTGCTGATGCTTCCTCTATAGCTTTCATCAAAGTTTAGCTTTTTGCCTTCTTCTCTTATTGTGGTTTCTTTTGTGTGAGTAAAATTGTGCGTCTAGTTCTTTTGTCATAAGATTAGATTTGGTTAGACTACTCAAAAAGATACTATGTTCCAAAGCATTCCAGTAAATTCCAGAGTCATCATAATCATCATCATCATCATCATCATAATAATAATGATAATAATAATNATAATAATGATGATGATGATGATGATGATGTTTTTGTTCTAATTTTATTTTATACATATTATCTTGTATTTTTTCTAACAAGAAAACACAATGTATCTAATGATATAGGATTCCTTTCGTAAATAGAAAGTTAAATTCTAATTATCTGATTTCAATGAGATCCGATAAGTTCAATTTGAAGTTTATCCGACTCAGATGCAATAAAACATTCCTTCATGTTAGATGAATGAAGCTTAGTAAAATGGATATATCACATTTGTTACAAATAGCTATTTGGTTTTCCTTGAGTATTATGGGTTTAATTCTCTTTGAATTGAGATTGATCCGTTTTATTGTTCTAATCTGAAGCCGATGCATATACAGAGTATTGCTATGTTCCCGATATTTCTCATAATTTTAGATAAAGAAAAGCAATCAAAGTGGATTATTTGGTCAAAAAGGAGAAAGTTGGGATTTGGTAACCAGATCTTGTTTCCTTTCTTCTAGCTCTGTTGGTTTTCTAGAGTGTTCACATATGGAAATCACGGTAGATCTTCCAATGATATCATATTACTGGATTTATTTATAATCGAAGATTTTGGGTAATTAATTCTAAGGAATAAAGATTTAATTATTATTGATTTGTGAGATTCAATACATCTAATCCTAGAACGACCCCACCAACCGCGAAGTCATTGACCTATATATAAATATGCATAGGTATTGTCCACTACTAACATCTCATCAATGTTCTCCGCTCCTTTTCCTCTTATCTAGTTCTCTCCTCATTTTCTCCTTCTAGCAATTAGTTTTTTTTTTTTAAACGAATATCAATTTAATCAACTTTAGTTTCATTCTGAAAAACTTTCTCTACAATTAAATATATATGCTGCAGATGCACTCAGCAAAATTTAAGAAGGAGAAGGAGAAGAAGGAGAAGAGGAAGAAGAAGGTGATGATCGGTTGTTGTGAAGGACCATATCTGATGTGTTTTTCAATTTCTTCCTGTAGAAGAAGCTGTAGAAAAAGAAGCTTGACACTTTTACGAAGCTTCATGGCAGATCTGTCACAAGCCATAGCTGCTTGAAGGCATTTCTTGTTGATGGGGTGGGGAAGGAAAAGGAAGATCCTCTTCAGCAGACACTGAGCAATAATTTGTTGATTTCAAAAGGGTGGCCCCATCAACTAATTGCACTCCATTTCACACTTGATTCCATCATTTGAGTGTCCCTTCTCCTTCGAGAGCATAAACTTGTGTTCCTTCTTTTACTTCGTCTCTTGGAGCTGGTTGTTGAATAGTCTGGATCAGAACAACAAAAGTCACTTTCAGAATTGCTTGAGAGTACATAATGGAAAAACCTTGGGAGGACAAATAGGATTCCACTCTACTATAAATAAAAATGAAGTGGACAACCCAGCTGAGTCAATCTCACTCCTAACTGTGCAGTGACCAACAATCAAGCACTGGGCAACCTGGTTTAGTTAACCTACCATAAAAGAATTCAAATTCCTTTATAGCTAAATGTTTTGCTATCAAGCAAGTTGTAACTAGTAAGCACAAGGTAGAATTTTCATTATCGTCCAAAAGATTTTTAAAATCATTATATATGTAATGTTGACAATGTGTAGACCTTATATATGCAATTCTTCAAATTCATTTCATTTCAATTTCATGAGTTTAGTATCTGATTCGATCATCACTAGTCCCATCGCCAACTAACATGGATTTATATTATAATGTATTCTAGAATCCTCATTTTCCCATAAATGCTTTATGGGCTGTTCAAATGTTTTTTTTTTTTTTTTTTAAATAACTTCTTTCTACAGATTGACATTCTTTGATAAGATAGAATATTACATCCAGAATTTGTGTGCCACTCATATATGTTTCGCATATTCCATCAAATAGTAATGCTTGAACCCACGTACCATTGAAATGTAGAATAATATTACTATCATCATCACCATGTGGGCAATTTTGCCATCTGGCCCTCAAGCTTAACTTTTAGACTAGCGAACGCGGAGATTGGAATCATGTTACCTCCCACACAACACTTAAATGTGACATTTATGTTCTCTTTACTATGTCAGCACAATAGTCTGAAAATTTTCTTTCGTAAAAGAAATATTGTATGATAAAGAAAGGGCTTGCAATTACGTTGCTTGATATATTCCTTTCTTGTCACATCTCAAGCTCTAATCTAGTTTTGTAGTGAGCACCTTTATCAGAGGCTTGTGTCAGTATATTATCTTCTACTTCAATTCACAAGCCTTTCAATGATTTAGAAGAAAGTAGGGTTTGGATACAATAATTCAAGGATAAGAGATTACTAACAGCTAGCGAGACTATCTTGAAGCATGTTTACATAAAGATTTTAGTTCATGTGGCATGACAAAGAGGCCATCTAACTGTAATAGAGATACCATCTTTCCAGTATATAGAAGGTTTGTGCATGATTCGAGAAATCTTCTCATGCTATCACTTTATGTATAGTTTACATGTCATAGATCTATCTGGAGTAGTCCGTGTTTCAAATGATACTAAATTATTATGATTGGAGAAGTCTTCTCATTTACCCTTATTCCAAGTTAAACTAATTATGGGTATGTAACCCAACGAGAAAAAGAAAAGGAATTGAAAAAAGAGCATTCATAGCCATGAAGACATAAATTGGATGAGAGCTTCATTAAATATCTTCGTGTGGATAAATCAAACATTAGTGGAATGAAACTATAACAGAAAATAAAGAGTAACGATAGTGGACTGATGTGCCGCTCAGTAACTCGTTTGTTAAAAAATCCAGTTATTAAAATTGGGCGTACAATAATAATTGTGTCTTCTCTGGTTGTTATGGCAATTGCTTGTCTGCAAAATGGGCTTTGATGATAGTTTGATCTAACCGTGTTCTAACTGAAGACAGCATGTAACATAATGTTCAAATGGAAAGCTAAAACAATTATCTAAATTTTTTTTTGTGAACAAAAATTTAGGAACCAACTACGTTGCGCACTGGAAACAAAGGCATGAACCCGTGGGATGACTTACCAATGGATTCCCATGGCCTCGAAGCCATCTCATTGAGTGAAGAGTCCAAGTTTCTCATGACTGAACCAATGGTCAGTTTGCTAATGATCTACATTTATCGTCAAAGCAATTTAGAATTGTTTACATATGACTGAAAGATGATAAGTGCATTATAAAATAATCAAGTGTTAAAAGTTACTCCATGGGGATAAAAAAAAAAAAAAAAGTTTTTCAAGTTATTCTATTTATTGTTTCAATTTTATTTTTTAGCCTTTGTTGGAGTTTCATGTAAAATACACAGCGTTGTCCTTTATTTTCAGAACATACACAAAACTTCCTTTTACTCATGCTTGTGAGAAATATTCTCCAAATATACTAATTTTATATATAATCTTGTATTATTCAAACAAGAAAACACAATTTATTTTCAGAACCTACACAAAACTTCCTTTTACTCATGCCTGTGAGAAATATTCTCCAAATATACTAATTTTATATATAATCTTGTTTTATTCGAACAAGAAAACACAATCTATCTACTGATATAACACAACTTTCGCAAATAGAAAGTCAAATCCTAAAGATCTGATTTAAATGAGATCCAATAACTCTAAATGAGTCATATATTCAACATACCAGGGAAACAATTCACTTAATTAAATCAAATTTTCAAACAAACTATTCGATTTTTTCTTTCCAACTCAGATGCAATATTACATTCCTTCATGTTAGATGAATGAAGCTTAGTAAAGTGGATGTATCACATTTGTTAGAAATAGCTATTTGGTTTTCCTTCAGTTTTTTGAGTTTAATTTCTCTTTGAATTGAGATTGATTCGTTTCCTTGTTGTTCTTGCTCTAAATACAGAGTATTGCTATTTTCCCTGATATTTCTCATGATTTTAGATAAAGGAAAGCAATGAAAGTGGATCATTTGGTCAAAAGGGATAAATTTGGGATTTGGTAATCAGATTTTGTTTTCTTTCTTCTGGCTCTATTGGTTTTTAAGAGTGTTCATGTATAGAAATCATGGTAGATCTTCCAATTATATCATATCGCTTGATTTATTTATAATCAAAGATTTAGGACCACTAATGCTATGGAATAAAGATTTGATATTAAACACAAGATTTAGTCAATTATTGATTTGTGAGATCCAATAGATCTAACCTTAGGACGACCCCCGCCAACCCCAAGACACTGACCTATATATGAATATGCATGTGCATTGTCAACTACTTGCATCTCATCAATGTTCTCCGCTCCTTTTCCTCATTACTCATCTCGCTCTCTCTTCATTTTCTCCTTCTAGCAGTTAGTTTTTTTTTTTCTAAACAAATATCAATATAATCAACTTTAGTTTTATTGTGAAAGACTTTCTCTACAATTAAATATATATGCAGCAGATGCACTTAAGAAGGAGAAGAAGAGGAAGAGGAAGAAGAAGAAGGTGATGATCGGTTGTTGCGAAGTACCATATCTTATGTGTTCTTCAATTTCTTCCTGTAGAAGAAGCTGTAAAAAGAGAAGCTTAACAGTTTTGTGAAGCTTCACGGCAGATCTGTCACAAGCCATCATTTGAGTGTCCCTTCTTTTTCGAGTGCATAAACTGGTGTTTCTTCTTTTTCTTGGTCGCTTGAAGGATGTTTTAGAGAAGTGCGGATCAGAACTACAAGAGTCACTTTCAGGATTACCTGAGAACACATAACGAAAAAACCTTGGCAGGAAACAAATTAATAGGTTTTCGTCCTTCTATAATCAAGAATAAAGAAGTGGACAACTCAGCTGAGTCAATCTCGCTCTTAAGTGTGCAGTGACCAACAATCAAGCACTGGGCAACCTGGTTTAGTCAACCCACCATAAAATAATTCAAATTCCTTTATAGCTAAATATTTTGCTATCAAGCAAGTTGTAACTCGTAAGCACAAGGGATAATTTTCATTATCAGCCTAAAGATTTTTAAAATCATTATATATGTAATGTTGGCAATATGGAGACCTTATATATGCAATTCCTCAATTTCATGAGTTTAGTATCTGATTTGATCATCACTTGCGCCCGTCGCCAACAAACATGGATTTATATTATAATGCATTCTTGAATCCTCATTTTCCCATAAACGCTTTATGGGCTGGTCAAATGGTTTTTTAAGTAACTTCTTCTTACAGATTGACATTCTATTATCAGATAGAATATTACATCCAAAATCTGTCACTCGTATATGTTTCGCATATTCCATCAAATTGTAATGCTTAAATCCACGTACCATTGAAATGTGGAATAATATAACTATCATCATCTTCATGTGGGCAATTTTGCCATCTGACCCTCAAGCTGAACTTTCTGACTAGGGAACATGGAGAATGGATTCTTCTTGCCTCCCACAGAACACATAAATGTGACATTTATGTTCTATTTACTATGTCACCACAATAGTCTGAAAACTTTCTTTCATAAAAGAAATATTGTATGATAAAGAAAGGGCTTGCATTTACTTTCTATTGTTGCTGTACCCAGTGAACACATTCAATTGGGAGAAAGCTTTCCTTTTTTATTTTTTTTGGCATAGAGTTGTGTACTTTTATATTTTCAAACACACATATTTTTTTTTTATTATTGTATATATAAATCATGGATAAAAAAGTATAAAATCATAGAAAGAATAAAGATATAATTGTGAAATTACATACACAGACATGTATATATGTATGTATGTACAAATATTTCCCCTTAGCACCTAGAAAGACAAGAAGACTGCACCTTGAGCATCAAGGAAAATCTAAATCAAAACAGTTTCAGAGAGACATTTAATATCAATCAAGAAATGAGGAGGGGGGCAGACAGAGAGAAACAAAGACAGATAGAAAGCCAGAAATTTTTCAATTTAAGTTTTATTCGATCTCACTTTATAAATTAATATACATCTCTTGCAAACTGCAGATCATGCTGGGAACATTCAATTCCACAGAGCCTTTAATCATGTTCCCTAACACTTTTGCATTCTTCAGAACATATCCTGCAAATTAGAAAGCCAGAAATTTTTCAATTTAAGTTTTATTCGATCTCACTTGATAAATTAATATACATCTCTTGCAAACTGCAGATCATGCTGGGAACATTCAATTCCACAGAGCCTTTAATCTTGCTAGATGTACATCAGAAACAAAGGGAGAAAATCCATACATTGAAGAAATAAGTTTAATAAAATAAAACTTGACATGTTGCAGATTTCCTAGGGAGTGTAGATAAAATTTTGATTATTTGGTGCTTTGCTGTTAATTTTGAGGAACTAGCACTATAGATTGTCATGTTCCCTAACACTTTTGCATTCTTCAGAACATATCCTGCAAATTCAAGCTCACATTCCAGGCCTTGATATCCTCTAAAGCATAATGATTTAAGGTGTGACAAAAGACATTCAGCAATAGGAAGCGGATGCATCCAAGTTGGCTCTGGCTCATTGCTATAGGCATATGGTTCCTGACCAACAACATATATAGAAGTCCATAAAACCGAAGGGAAGAACAGATAAAATAGAATTCACCCTCAACTCAACAAACCTTATGAATAATAAGAACTTCAAGCTTGTGGGAGTTTTGGAGCAAACTTGCCAACAAATCCCAATAATAGGTTCCAAATGTAATTTCCAATTGGACTAAATTGTGGAATGCTGGAATATCATTGGCAGAAGCATACTTTAGGGATTGCATGGGAGAGACAGCAAACAAAACTTCAAATCATCCAAAACATAATAATAAGATAAGTGGTACACATTTCCAAGTAATCTATACCATTTGCTGAACAACACTGACAAATAGATAAAATCAGGGTGAGTTTCACTATGGTCCCCAAAGTAAATTTTCTCAACAAAATAAGTTTAGCACCAATTTTATCCGTGATTATATCCCTTGAATCAAAATTGGTTTGTGAGAAACCAATACTTCAAAATAACACTGAATTAAGTTTCAGAACATATTTAGTACCTAATATTGAAAATGAAGCAACTTCATATTACCTAGTAAAAATTATTAACTTCAGTATTTGTACCTAATATATTTAGTCTTCATACTAAAAAAAGTTGAATCACTATTCTAATTAGAGAGAAAAATGATGTCAAACTGAATGTTTCTGATGAAATTGAAAGAAAAAATAGTTCAGCAACTAGGCACTTTGACTCAAATATTACACATTTACAACTTTTTTACACATTTATAACACTTTTAAACTTATTTATTTTAATATTACATTTTTAAAAAAAAAACTAAAAAAAAAAATTCAAAGCAGTGGGCTCCACTGAACACACCGCAGCTCACATGGCATGTCAGAGGTGGCAAAGGCGTGTCCCAATTTATTCAACTTTAAATTCTAAAAACGAGAAATTAGTGTTACAGCCCCTGGCAGCATGAATGGGTAACAACCCATCATCCACCATCAATCTTGACTTTCTTGTTGCTTAATGTTACGACACAATTTCTAGAATTTAAAGTTGGAATAAAAAAAAGTTGAATCACTATTTTAATTAGAGAGAAAAGTGATTCCAAACTGAATGTTTCTGATAAAACTGAGAAAAAATAGTTCAGCAACTATGCATAAATATATTTCAAAGTTTAGAAACCAAAGGAAAAAAAAAAAAAAAAAAAATTTGGCTGCCAAGCTACACCCATGAGTAGCACTACTCACCCCTAAAGCTACACCCATGGGTAGCACTACCCATCCCTAATTGAGTGGTTCTAGGGGGATCCCAGAGCCCGTGTCATAATAAAAATCTTGAAAAATTAAGGATTTGTTGATTTCAATTTTTAAAAATTATTTTTTGTTTTTGAAAAAATTAAAACAAAAAAACTTGTTTGGTAGGATTATTTTTGTTTACATGTTTTAAAAACATATTCTCAGAATATTGATATAAAAATAAGAAAACAAAAATAAGATAGACTTGTTTTTGTTCCCAAAACAAGTAAAAAGCTGAGAACATGTTATTTTTATTAATGGCACAATGATAATTATTAAACAGATTTTTTTATACTTTTGTTTTGTGGAACAATTTTTAAACATAATTTTCAAAAATAATTTTTATAAACAAAAAAACAAAAAACAAAATCAAACATATCCTAAGTCTGACTCTGAGCCCTTAGTTTCTTATAAAAATGCATAAAGGAAACAATAATCTTAACTATACCAATGAGTCCACAGTTGTGACTTTGTGATTATGATATGTAAACAAAGACACTCTTGTTGAGAAGTATGTATGTACCTGAGAAGTTGGGCGGGATATTGAGAGAAATCGAACATTACAGATTGCTTTGAAAAGAATAGAAATTGTAGTAATGCATCTCTTGCTGTAGAAAAAACCAAGTTTTGCTTCAACCAAATTGGGAACGCTGATCCCAAAATTGTCATCCNAGTTATGACTTTGTGATTGTGATATGTAAACAAAGACACTCTTGTTGAGAAGTATATATGTACCTGAGAAGTTGGACGGGATATTGAGAGAAATCGAACTTTACAGATTGCTTTGATAAGTGTAGAAATTGTAGTAATGCATCTCTTGCTGTAGAAAAAACCAAGTTTTGCTTCAACCAAGTTGGGAACGCTGATCCCAAAATTGTCATCCCAACAACACTGGCATCCACACATCATACTTTTGAACGAATCCAGGACCAAAATTTCAAGAACTGGACAGCCACTGAGAAATTTCAAGATAGAATCATGATTCTTGGCATAAAAATTTTCCCCAAGATGGAGAACCTTGAGCGAAGGCAGATCCACAGGTAAAGAAGCATTTTCAAATACCCCATTCAATTTCAGAACCACGAGGGTACTGCTAGTGTAAACGCTAATGGGCAATGCAATACGCATTGGAGGAGAAAGATGGAGCTCGAGTTGCTCCACTTTGTGGTAGGTTGCTTCGTTGACCCAAGTTTTAACCTTTAATGAGTTACAACTCGGATAAGCGCACTTGAGATGAAACCTCTTGATGGGTAGTTGTGCTTCGTGTTGGATCAAAACTGAATCAACGAATTTTGCAAAACCCATATGGAATTGATTGTTCTTTTGCATCTGGCTATCGTCATCTAAGTCAAGAATTGGGACTGAAGTCCAGAGCAGCCTCCACCTTTTCGACAACATGCCTGTGAGAACAGCCGTTTTGGTTGGGAGAAATGAGAGAATGTGACAAAGCAGAGAATCGGGTAACTCGCTAATCCAATCTGCCATTGAAGAGATGCTCTCAAAATGTGAATGCAATCGAGAGAAAAGGCAACGTGTGAGCTTCCTCGTAGAGGGCCAATTGCTAATGTAAAGGGTTAAAGTATGAAGTTTACGTTGTGTTACGTTGGAGAACAGTGGTGCCATGTGGCTTCGGTGGAAGAAGATATGTACTTTGGTTTCGTTTTTGTTGGTGGGTTATCCCAAATGGGCACTCATGCATGATGCAACTTGAAGCAGAAACATCATTGCAAGAGTAGGAACTGCAGCGCATCTCTTATGCATTCTTCTGATGACTTTCTAACTCATCGGTTAAGTGGTTTTATTGACAATTGCCGGCCTAAATGAGTGAATGAGAAGGATTGGCAAAATTTATTCTAATCCGAAAATAAAATAAATAACCAAAACCGTTTGATCAATTTTAATCCAATGCACACACGTGTGCCAAGTGTCAAGTGCTAAGTCAAAGTATCATTGCAAAAGCAGTAAGTGCAACGCATATCTTATGTATTCTTCTAATAAATTTTCAATTCATCAGTTTGGTACTCCTATTGACAATTGCAGATCTTGAAGGTGAAGCCAAAGGATCACTGCTTAGGATTTGAAGTTAAATTTTATAAACGAAGTAATTTAATTCTTATCAGCTAAACTAATTTTCATTGGCGCAACATTGAATCTTTAGATTGATATTTCCAAGTTCCAACTGAACTCACAATAACATGAATCACTAAATGATAGAACAGGAACAATATTGTGGGACAAGGACCTATGAGAAGCTTAAGCCCTTACCAGAGGAAGAAATATTATATATATTATTTCAGACTAATGTGAACCCCCAAAATAATATACTTGTAGATATCTAATACTCGACCCAATTACATCTAGGCCCATTTAGCCAAAGGTCCACATCAATAAATCTGTATATATATTTCATATTCCTCAAACATCACCTATAAATAACCCTTGTATGACAAGTATGAGGACTTTTGATTCATTCCAATATTGAATACACTTTATAGCTCGGATTGTTGTTAATTTAGACATCGGAGCTTGGGTATCAACACCGACTCTTGACCCTCTATCGCTGTACAGGTATTACTCACTCCAAACAGTTTATTCACCTCCAAAGCAGACATCGTCAATACTAAACCACCCAAACACCAAAAGTGATAGCATTTACATCTCCCTCAGCAGTCAGCATCATATGATAATGGCAGCTCAACCCATGATCTTGATGTTGGTAACATGGACTCTAGGTCATTGGGTTAAAGGATAAGTTTAAATTTCTAAACTGTATTGAAAAAATATATGTGCATTAAATGCATACAGTTATTGTCATAATAAATGAGAATTATTTTTNCCCTCAGCAGTCAGCATCATATGATAATGGCAGCTCAACCCATGATCTTGATGTTGGTAACATGGACTCTAGGTCATTGGGTTAAAGGATAAGTTTAAATTTCTAAACTGTATTGAAAAAATATATGTGCATTAAATGCATACAGTTATTGTAGAATTATTTTTTAAATGTCACTTTTAGTCTTTGATTTATTTTTTATATCACTTTAGTCCTCGAATAATCACATTACCTATAAAATAAGTCATCCATAGCACTAACAATAATCACTTAAAGAATTGATTTGGTGGACAGAGTGATTATTTGAAGACTAAAGTGACACAAAAAATAAATCAATGACTAAAGTTATATTTGAAAAATAATTCAAAAAAGAAAATATATTTAACTCTAATAAATATTAATCATTCAATAGATTGAGTAAAACTTTCACTAGAAATTTCTAACCCTTTATGCTGCCCAATTTCAGTTGAGTACTTACTCCAGCAAACTTCCTTGACCCTTCCCTCTCCAAAAGTAAAATCTTGAATCCTTGCCTGTATCAAAATTAGAATTTATTTCACTGGATTATTCATGAGTTGTTATATCTGTCAGAAATACCAAATTGTAATTATTAGAAATTAAAATGCTTTGGATAAGTCCTGTGAATAGTGAGGGCTATGTTACCACCTCTAAGAGAGGAGGTGGTAGCTCTATACCTCCTTCAGTTTGGTGGGTTCAGGTGAGACCTACTAAGTGATTTTAGTGTCCTTGCAAAAATATTAAAAAATTAAGTCATTCAATATATGTCAGAACACATTTCTTATAAAATATAAGAATGACACGATATAGGAAAACGTGTCAGAAATTAACTTTTTTAAGTTTATTATTTGGCACATTTTCTTATATCATGCAATTCTTACAGTTTATAAAGAATTATGTGTTCTGACACATACTAGGTGACTCAATTTTTTGAAATTTTTGCAATAAGATCAAAATTACACTGTAAGTCTCACTTAAACCCACCTAACTGAAGGAAGTGTAACGCTACCACCCTTGAGAGGGGGTGGTAGCATAGTGCTCACCCCTGTGGATACTAGATGTAGACTCCAAAATAATGAAAACATAGTCCTCATAAGGATCATACTCATGATTAAAGTAAAAAAGCAACACTTAAGCTATTAAATACACCTAGATTCATGCTTCAAGATCCCACATTCAAGCCGTCTGACAAGTAACCAACATTACTGCCAGTGTGATAGTACAAAATGTAAACTTCACCATCTGCTAAGTATTTTGAAGACGTCACATAAAGAGAACAAAATCAGCAGGTAGCAATGTCCAATTATACAGCACATTGTTGCCATTAATCCCATTGTTCTAAGCTAATGTGCGTCTCCTGTATAAAAGGAAGATTCTGCTTAAGTAATGGCTCTATAATAACCATGAAAAACAAGCCTATCCAAGAAAACAGTAGAGGAAACCCTAGTCACCACATGCACCTTAACTTAAGAGCATGCACTGTTTGGTTTCTCATGCTAGATCTAAGATTTATGATGGAAAGGGAAACTGTAAGAAAATATTCTGTCACATCTGTGTTTTTGTCCCATCAACTTCATCTCTCCAATGCATAGATATTGAAGTCAACCATGTAAAGAAACAGAACGTTTTCCTGTCTAAGCTGACGATCTATAGAGCATTGGGTGTTTCAAATTCAAGAGACAACATAAATAGAACTCATCTGCTCTCTCAAGCTTGTAAAACAGAACTGATCTGCTCTCTCAAGCTTGTAAAACAGAACATGTCTTATGGACTCCTAAATACATTTAAGGAAAGAAAACTATTTCCACTTAGCACCTAGAAAGACAAGAAGACTGTACCTTGACCATCAAGGAAAATTTAAATCAAAACAGCTTCAGAGAGACATTTAATATCAATCAAGAAACGTGGAGGGATAGCAAGCAAGAAAATTTTCTATTTAAGTTTTATTGGATCTCTCTTGATAAACTAATGAGTAAACATACATTTGCGTGCTCCAAAAATTTAAGATTTAAATAAATAGTCTTTAGAAGAACAACAATTACAAATTAGCCTTTTAATCATTAATATTCATAACAAAATAGTACTGCTTGTGTCTTCCATCAGTGAGATTGGTTAACAAGTGACAAAATTGATTATGTGTCACCATTAACTGCTTGTATGACATATTAAAATCTAGGTGGCAGTTCTCTAATTGTCAACACTCCTGGTGAAGTGGAAAAAAGTTGAATTTGTTATTACTATACTTTGAGTTGCCTTCTTCTTCCTTCCTTCCTTCCTTCCTCTCCCCACTGCTTCTTCTTCTTCTTCGCAGTTGCTCTCTTCAATGCCCAGACTACATCAGACCCACTAATAGCTATTGTACACGCACAGTGAACTAACAAAATGCTTGCATCCAGACCCAATAATAGTATGATTGAAAGAATAATTTGTAATTACTATTCTTTGAAGGACTATTTTGTTAAATTTTGAATTTTTGAAGGACGCAAATTTAAGTTTATTCTAAATTAATATACATCTCTTGCAAACTGTAGATTATTCTGGGAACATTTAATTCCACAGAGCCTTTAATCTTGCTAGATGCACATGAGAAACAAAGGGAGAAAATCCATACATTGAAGAAATAAGTTTAATAAAATAAAACTTGACATGTTACAGATTTCCTAGGGAGTGCTGATAATAGTTTGGTGCTTTGCCATTAATGTTGAGGGACTAGCACTATAGATTGTCAAGTTCCCCAACACTTTTGCATTCTTCAGAATATATCCTACAAATTCAAGCTCACATTCCAGGCCTTGATATCCTCTAAAGCATAGTGATTTCAGGTGTGACAAGAGACATTCAGCAACAGGAAGAGGATGCATCCAAGTTGGCTCTGGCTCATTGCTGCAGGCATATGGTTCCTGACCAACAACAGATATAAAAGTCCATAAAACCGAAGTGAAGAACAGATAAAATAGAATTCACCCTTCAACTCAACAAACCTTATGAATGATAAGAACTTCAAGCTTGGAGGAGTTTTGGATCAAATTTGCCAACAAATCCCAATAATAGATTCCAAATGTAATTTCCAATTGGACTAAATTGTGGAATGCTGGAATATCATTGGCAGAAGCATACTTTAGGGACTGCATGGGGGAGACAGTAAAGAAAACTTTAAATCATCCAAAACATAATAATAAGATAAGTGGTACACATTTCCAACTAATCTATACCATCTGCTAAAAAACACTGACAAATAGATACAAGCAGGGTAAGTTTTTCACTGTGGTCCCCAAAATAAATTTTCTCATCAAAACAAGTTTAGCACCAATTTTATCCATGATTAAATATCCCTTGAATCAAAATCGGTTTGTGAGAAACCAATACTTCAGAATAATACTGAATTAAGTTTCAGAACATATTTAGTATCTAATACTGAATTTGAGACAATTTTTTTATTCCGTAGTAAACATTTTTTTTTTTATATATTTTGAATTCGAACACAAAATCTACAAACACAGACCATTTGATATAGTAAAAATTATTAACTTCAATATTTGTACCTAATATATTTATTCTTCATACTTAAAAAAGTTGAATTACTCATATTCTAATCAGAGAGAAAACTGATCCAAGACTCAATGTTTCTGATGAAATTGAAATGAAAAATAGCTCAGTAACTAAGTAGAAATATATGCAAAAGTTCAAAAACTAAAAAAAAAAAAAAAGGTGCCTACTAAGCTACACCCCCTCCTAGACAGAGATAGCACTACCCNAAAAAAAAAAAAAAAGGTACCTACTAAGCTACACCCCCTCCTAGATAGAGATAGCACTACCCACCTCCTAATTCCTAATTGATGGGTTTTTAGAGGATTGAGAGCTCGAATTTGATATTATTGTAAAGATTTTAAAAATTAAATCTCTCAATATATCACTTTCTTATAAAGGAGGTGCTATGCTTTTAATTTTTTTTTATATAGTTTTAGTTTTATACTATGCTAATACAATATAAAATTAAAGATATGACAATAAGTCACATCAAGGATGTAGGATAGTCTTTCCCTCTTATAAAATATAGGAACAAAAGTAATCTTAACTAGATGACAAATACTAGTGAGTCAAAGTTGTGACTCTGATCTGTAAGAGACCACTCTTGTTGAGAAGTATGCATGTACCTGAGAAGTTGAGCGAGATATTGAGAGGAATCGAACATTACGGACTGCTTTGAAAAGTGTAGAAACTGTAGTAATGCATCTCTTGCTGTAGAAAAAACCAAGTTTTGCTTCAACCAAATTGGTAAGGCTGATCCCAAAATTGTCATCTGACTGGCATCCACACGTCATACTTCTGAATGAATCCAGGACCAAAATTTCAAGAACTGGACAGCCACTGAGAAATTTCAAGACAGAATCATGATTCTTGGCATAAAAATTTTCCCCGAGATGGAGAATCTTGAGCGAAGGCAGATGCACAGGTAAAGAAGCAATTTCAAATACCCCATTCAATTTCAGAACTCTGAGGGTACTGCAAGTGTAAACGGTAATAGGCAACGCAATACGCATTGGAGGAGAAAGATAGAGATCGAGTTGCTCCACTTTGTGGTAGATTGCTTCGTCGACCCAAGTTTTAACCTTCAATGAGTTACAACTCGGATAAGCGCACTTGAGATGAAACCTGTTGATGGATTGTTGTGATTCGTGTTGGATCAGGACTGAATCGACGAATTTTGCAAAACCCACATGGAATTGATTGTTCTTTTGCATCTGGGTATCGTCATCGAAGTCAAGAATTGGGACTGAAGTCCAGAGCAGCCTCCACCTTTTCGACAAAATGCCTGTGAGAACAGCCGCTTTGGTTGGGAGAAATGAGAGAATGTGACAAAGCAGAGAATCGGGTAACTCGCTAATCAAATCTGCCATTAAAGAGATGCTCTCAAAATATGAATGCAATCGAGAGAAAAGGCAACGTGCGAGCTTCCTCAAAGAGGGCCAATTGCTAATGAAAAGGGTTAAAGTATGAAGTTTTACGTCTTTTTTATAGTGGAGAAAGGTGGTGCTGTGGCTTCGGTAGAAGATATGTGCTTTGGTTTCGTTTTGGTTGGTGGGTTATCCCAATGGGCATTCAAGCATGATGCTACTTGAAACAGAAACATCATTGAAAAGTAGGAAGTGTAGCGTGTATTTTATGCATTCTTTAATGACTGTTCAACTCATCAGTTGCAGGTATAAATGACTGAATGAGAAGGTTAACCAAATTTTATTGACTATGTGAATTGGCTTAGTTTGAAAAGTAATACAAGGGTAGAAGAAAGAGAAATAAAAAAATTGCATGCTTAGAACATGCACAAGATATATACTATATTTAAGGCATTATTTGCTTTCACTAGTTGTTGCATAGTAATAATAAATATACCTAAGATTTATCTATTTTGAGCGATCTTAAGAAGTGTATAAAAAAAATATTAGTTAATTAATCTTTCTAGATCATCACTTATTGATGATATGAATTGTTATATTTGAATCATAACACATGTCTATTTAATTTAAATTAAATAAGCGCAGCCCTTTGAAACAAAATAATATTATAACTATATGTTGACAGTTTTTGTATTCTAGGATAAAATAAATAAATGATAAATAATCAAAACCATTGGATCAATTTTAATCCAACGCAATGAATTGTTATATTTGAATCGAAAGACATGTCTATTTAATTTAAATTAAACAAGCGCAGCCCTTTGAAACAAAACAATATTATAACTATATTTTGACTGTCGTTGTAATCTAGAATAAAATAAAATAAATAATCAAAACCGTTGGATCAATTTTAATCCAACGCCCACACACGTGCTAAGTGCCAAGTCAAAGTATCATTGCAAAAGTAGGAAATGCAGAGTATACCTTCATTCTTCTAATGACTTTTCAATTCAATATGTAGCAATCTTAAAAGGTTAAGAAAAATTCATTGACGAATGCTATTTTGACACAAATTGACATATCTTATCTAAACATGATAATGTATACTTAAATATGATAACATATATTTTACTCATGATAATCATTAACATAATACATTTAGCTTGAGGGATATTTTTGGTATTTGATAAGTGTGTCAAGCACTTATAGAGAAAACAGGTGCTAGTGCACATATTGGTGATTAGACCTAACTTTAATTAAAACCCATTAAAACTTAATAAAACAATTGTGAACACTATCCCTCCTCCCCCCTCAAACTTAGTTAGGGGTACTGCTATCCCCTCCTCTCTTAGTGAGTTTAGGGGCAAAATAAACCTCTACTTTTTGTATCATAAATTTTGAAAACTGAGTAATCTACTTTTTGTCTCCCTTCTTGATGATTGTGATTTGGTTTTATTGGAAAGGAGCTTTAATCCTATCGATTCNTTTAATTAAAACCCATTAAAACTTAATAAAACAATTGTGAACACTATCCCTCCTCCCCCCTCAAACTTAGTTAGGGGTACTGCTATCCCCTCCTCTCTTAGTGAGTTTAGGGGCAAAATAAACCTCTACTTTTTGTATCATAAATTTTGAAAACTGAGTAATCTACTTTTTGGCTCCCTCCTTGATGATTGTGATTTGGTTTTATTGGAAAGGAGCTTTAATCCTATCGATTTAATACTATAAATGTTTCCATAATCTCTTGAAGTATATTGTGAATGCAATTTGTTAGTTTTGAAATGTTATGGCTTATGGAATTGCAATGTGGGTTATAAGAGCCTTTGCTAAGCTACCTTCCCACTAAAAGTGGAAGGTAGCGTTACATTCCTTTTATTGGAAGGGACCCATATTTTAATTTTAGTGTTATTACAAAAATATTAAAAAATTAAGTCATTTAATATATTCCAAAACAATTAATTTCTTATAAAATGCATAAACTTAGTCACCCAATATTTTTTGACACATTTCTTGTATCATTCTACTTATGCATTTTATAAGAAACTAATTTTTCTGGAACATACTAGATAACTCAAATTTTAAAATTTTCGTAATGATATTAAAATTAAGATGTGGATCTCTCTCGATAGAAAAAATATAGCGCTACTTCCTACTGAAAAGTGAAAGATAACTTAGTAATTACCTTCTTAATGTTCACTTAGTTTACTAATTATTTATTCTCTCCACCTTATTGTATGTTGAGTTTAAATTCAACTACGGTGTAGAAACTTGCCTTGTATATTTCAAATTTCAATCGTGGCCTACTTTAATATTTTACCATGGGGATGTAACCTAGTGAAAGGCCATGAACTTGATAGTGGAGATTGCATGGAAGTTTGGAAGAGTGGTAACTTTATCACTGGTACCGCCAAATGCCATAACCAAGGTACAAATGGAGAAAGGATAGAGGCTATTAGAAGAGGAGAGTATGCAGGGATAAGTGTCAAGAGTTTCACACTGGATAAGTAGTAGGTTAGTAATAACAACATTGGCTACGACAGGGGTTAGAAAAAGAGGCCAAGTCTACAATACCCATTGATGAAAATGGGCACTGGTGCAAAGGCTAGTTAATCACCATTCAATCATCCACTTGGCTTAGTGAATGGCTGTGATGATTTGACTGGTAACTTGGAGATTTGGTCTTTTTAATAATAACATAATATCTTAATATTTTTATTAAATTATAAATTGACCCCATTTTTATTACACATACTCACAGACACTAAACACCAAACGTTAAACGTTAACATAGTTATCTGCAAAAAGCTTCATTCCTTCACATTTATCCCAAAACTTAAAAAGGGAAAACCAAGTCTCGCATCTTTACACACTCTTCTCTGTAGTCTAGTGGTTCAAGCGAAGGAAAAAAAGGAGAGCTTCTAAATCCGAGAAGGGGTTCATATATACAATAGCATCAGCACACCTTCTATACAGATATTACATAGTTTTTTCCTTTTCCAACTTTAAAAAAGGTTCAAGATTTAGATCACCTTGTTGCCATGCCATGCTCTCTCCTGCAATGCTGAACCATGGGTGCCCTGTCAATTTTTTTAGTATTAAGTCATCGAATCTAAAGCGTACACGTGGCTTAATCTCAGTCATTTATTGTCCTTTGCACCGGTGTCCATTTTCATCAATGGGTATTGTAGACTTGGCCAAAAGAAAATACCAATGAAAGAGAAAATCTTAATGAGAGAATGTGGAAAATGTCACATCAAAGAATTAGATACACTTATAAAAATAAATAAAGGACCCAATCTCAAGGCATCATGGCCACCAATGTTGACAAGAGGTTTATGCACTTGCTAGATGACAAATAAAGCATATGCATCCTTTTGTTGATTTTCATCTAATTTGTTTTTTCTCTTTCCTTTGAATGTCATATAGAAAATATATATAAGAGAATAATATCTACACTAGAACTAAAAATTTGCAATTCTTTTCTTTAAATTACATGTATTAGTGAGAATAGTTCCTTTTTTGTTACATCATGATGGTCTACCTAAATTTTTCGCGATTATATATTTATTTTAATTCAACGATTAGGATATGCTTACGTCTGTCGTCATGTCTTAAGACTTCCCTTCCTACCTTATAACTTAATATATCTTTTTCTAATTTTTTATAAAAAAGAAAAAAAAGAAAAAAAATGCATTTTTCTTGTAAGATCAAGTTAGAGAGTCACATGGTTAGGAGGTTAGAGTCATTCTTTTTCCCCAAATTATCACTCACTGTTTTTGTAAATACTTGTGCCAAACTGTGGCATATTTGTTGACATGGCATGCCAATTATCTACATGGACCCACCACAAAAAATATAATAAAATAACTATATATTTAAGATATAATAACTAAATATATAATTAGGTAATTACATAGCTCAAAAATACTTTTGAAATTTTTAGTTGGGTGCACCTCATATTAACCCATATTACCTAATTAAACACACTTATTATTTTTTTAAAAATTTATTTTCTTGTGCTAGATGTTGGCCAAAATGACTTGTAACTTGTAAGAGCGTTATAAAATTACAAAAAAAAAAAAAAAAAANACAAAAAAAAAAAAAAAAAAAAAATCCATTGTATTGGGTGAATTTACATTTATGGTCATATTTTTAATATCTTTAAGTAGATAAAATTAGATTTGTTAGCAGGAGATGTTGGGATTTAAATATGAGATCTTAATTTTTTTGAGAAATTTCTGAAATTATTATAATATTTTATTCATATTTAATAATTCTTAAACATGGTAACTGTATATTTAAATATAATAGGCGAGGCCTTCTATACCTTAAGTGAAAGTGAAGGTATTGATACCTTGTGCACATGGCAGCTTGTAAGCAGTCTGTTTTAGGTGGAGGAAATGAACGGTTACGCAAAAGGCTTTGTGAATTGCTTTTGTGGTATAATTGTGTAAAAAAAAATTAATATTAATTTTATTTTTTTCCTGTTGAAAACTGAAGCTTGGTGGATCTCATATAATTTAATTTCGTAATTTGTTGGTTCAATAACGATGATGGAGTTGTTAGTAACAGCCTAACAGGAGATCTTAATGTCATTTATTGGGCTGCAGAAATTGGGTTCTACAATTATTGTTAAAGATAATACATATATATATATATATATATATATTATAGTTTGTTAATGTCATACCCTTTATAATGTTTAAATATAATATAGATTAAATTATTCTCATTCAAAAATAAAAAGTTTTTAAAATTTGACTAATCATAATATTCTTTTTAACTTTTATTAGTTGTAGCTCTATTTTTTAGTTTGAAATAGAATATATGATTAGTCAATTTTAAAAACTTTCTACTTTTAAATGAGAATAATTTAGTCTATATCATATTTAGACATTAAAAAAAAAGTGATATTAACAAATTAGGGTGTGATATATATATATATATATATATATATATATGGAAATGTAATAAGTGAGGCTATGAAGTGATGCATAACATAAGGTTAATAATGAGATTAAGATATTAGCAAGTCAGGAATTGAAAGTTCTCTAAATGTCATATCTTAACTTAATGAGATTAAGATATTACATTTAGTGGCAACAACTAGATATGAATGTAGTGGAACTAGAATGAGGTCAAGGAATTAAGCTACTAATATGAACTTAAAATCTATATATTTAGAAATTATTGAATATAATGGGTAAAAAATTAATTTAATATTAAGGAATTCCCTAATTACAATGTATCATAGTGAATAAATGACATGTAGCCTAAGTAATTTTTAGTATACATATACACATGTACTTAAAAAAATCTGTCACTAGGCCGTGCGTGAAGATACTGATTTTATTTTGGTAAATTGAACTTACTGATTTTAACAACTATATTTATAATATTCCATTTCTATATGAAATGTATAATAATTATCTTTTTTTATTGGAAATAATTATCTATTTATATCTTAGTAACTATATAATCTATTTATTTGTTACTAGATAATCCTACGGCCCTACCTTGCTATGAATTTATCTAAAATAATTACTCTTTACATAATATTTTTGGTTTATCTATTTATTTCTTACTAGATAACCCTAGATTGACATGAATTTATCTAAAATAATTAATCTCTACATAATCTCATAGCATTAGATTATGTGCCATTAATCTCTACTTATCACTATAATTCTTATTATTTTTTTAGTATTTTGGCTAAGACTCTAAATTCAAACACAAAATTTATAAACTCTTAGGACAACTTTAATACCACTTGATCACATATTATTTGGTACTATAATTCTTACTATAAATATATATAAAATAATTATTATAATATTTAATATAAATTAATCTAGTAATTGATATGAGTCACTATGATCTGAATATTGTGTCTGGATCAGAAGATATGTCTGTTTAAATTAAACAAACACAGTCTTTGTAAACAATGTTTTTAAGACATCAGTTGCCCCATTAGTTATTGGCAACTATGCCTCTAAGATTTATCTAAGCATTAGAGAATTATATTAAGTAATTGATATATATAGGTCTTTCCTCNCAAGAACTATTTTAAACGATTTTAAAAAGTGTATAAAATGAATATTTGTTATCTAATCTTTTTAGATTATCACTTATTTATAATAAATTAGTTAAATCATTTATCTCTGTTTAAATTAAACAGACACACCCTTTGCAAACAATCATAGCTTTTGAAACGAAACAATATAACTATATTTTGATAATTATTCTAATCCGAAATAAAATAAATAACCAAAACCGTTTGATCAATTTTAATCCAATGCACACACGTGTGCCAAGTGTCAAAGTGCCAAGTGCTAAGTCAAAGTATCATTGCAAAAGTAGTAAGTGCAATGCATATCTTATATATTCTTCTAATAAATTTTCAATTCATCAGTTTGGTACTCCTATTGACAATTGCAGATCTTGAAGGTGAAGCCAAAGGATCACTGCTTAGGATTTGGACTTAAATTTTATAAACGAAATAATTTAATTCTTACCAGCATTGCATCTTTAGATTGATATTTCTAAGTTCCAACTGAACTCATAATAACATGAATCACTAAATGATAGAACAGGAACAATACTGTGGGACAAGGGACCTATGAGAAGCTTAAGCCCTTACCAGAGGAACAAATATTATATATATCATTTCAGCTTATAATGAGAACCCCCCAAAATAATATACTAAACCACCCAAACACCAAAAGTGATAGCACTTACATCGCCCTCTAAAAGTGATCTTGATGTTGGTAACATGGACTCTAGGTCATTCGATTAAAGGATAAGTTTAAATTTCTAAACTGTATTGAAAAAAGATATATGCATTAAATACATACAGTTACTGTCTAAAAATATTTTGTTCTCTTTGAATTATTTTTTAAATGTCACCTTTAGTCCTTTATTTAATTTTTATATCATTTTAGTCCTTGAATAATCACATTACCCGTTAAATAAGTCCTCCGTAACACTAAAAAATTTCACTTAAATGACTAATTTGGTAGACAAAGTAATTATTTGAAGACTAAAGTAATACAAAAAATAGATCAATAACTAAAGTGATATTTGAGAAATAATTCAAAAACAAAAAATGTATTTAACTCTAATAAATATTAATCATTCAATAGATTGAGTAAAACTTTCACTAGAAATTTCTAACCCTTTATGCTGCCCAATTTCAGTTGAGTACTTACTCCAGCAAACTTCCTTCCCTCTCCAAAAGCAAAATCTTGAATCCTTGACTATATCAAAATTAGAATTTGATTTCACTGGATTATTCATGAGTTGTTATATCTGGTAGAAATATCGATGTCATAACGTATTCGGAGGTCGCTATAACGTGAATGGCTAAAATAAAGATATTTAATTTTCAAAATAAAAACTCTGGAATCGCCTACAATTGTATTAAAAATTTTGGGAACAATTGGAAAACCCCTTTTATTTTCAAAATTAGGTCTACGAACCAGAGAGGGTTCGAGAGTCTAATTGTGTATAGGGAAGGTGTTAGACACCCTATAACACCCGTCTAAAAGACAGTTACCTAAAATTAATTGTGCAAATTAAATCATGACTTAATTGTATTTATTTTATTCCTAAAAGAAAACAAAATAAAAATGAGTGATTTATTCAAAATATGACTTAATTCGTCACCCTCAAATGCTTACGTACCTTAATTAGGGATCAAAATCTGCGTAGTTTGCAATGATTCAAAATGAATTTTTATTTTTATTTTTTATTTTTCGAAAACTNTGAATTTTTATTAGAAATTTAAAATTTTCAAGTTAAAATTATGACATGCATGAATCTAATCGCGTCCTAATCCTTCCACTTTGTTTCCACGCTTCTCGGTTCTCAAAGTGGCGCTTATCCTTACCTCGGGCAAATAAGAGAGTCACCCCTATGAGAGTAAGTCGCTCCTATCCCTCCCTTGGCAAGTAAGAGGCTTATGAATATTATTTGCATAGATTTAACTAAATAATGCAAAATACATGATATGTGATTTTAAAAAAAAAATGAATTCACTTCTAATTTTATTCTAATTAAACCATTTAAATAAAGAATGAAAGAAAATAAAGTGAAATAGAAATAAAAAATAATAATAAAAAAAACGAAATTATTAAGATAAATAAATAAATAAACAATTAAAATAATCTAAAAATAAAATAAATTAAAAATTCAAATAAATAAATAAGTAAGCAAAATAATCTAATCCCAAAAAAAATAAAATAAACTAAAATGAAGGCCTAATCCAAATAAGTAAAGAAATAAAATTAAACACACACATAGATTGACCCAGTTTAGATTTTGGCCTAATCAATAACAAACAAGACTAAAACACAAGTGATTGGCCCATTCAGCAAAGTAAAACTAATGGACCTAGCCCCTTTCATGGGCCTAAAACAAAACAAGAGAAAATTAAGCAAATGAACCCAAACAAAAGAAAAGACCCATCAGCAAACAAAACACTTAAGCCCAACAACACAAATAAAACACCTCAAAGCCCAAATTCGAATTTGACCCAATTTTTACTAATAATTTAGCCCAAGACAAAGAAAGTCTACATAAATCCAAACCAAGATGCATGGATCAGCCCATAAAAAAAACAAACAAACATATTAGAACCCAAAAAAACAAAATCAATCTAAACTAGAAGAAGGACAAAACGTGAAACCAAATAAAGAAACTAAAAACAAAGAATCAAATCAGCTTTAGTCAAAAACTCAAATCAATGCAAAAATAAAATAAAAAAGAAATGGTGATAAGCAAGTAAGAGCAAGCTACGGGAATAGTGCTAATATGAAAAAAGCAAGTAAAAGACAAAAAGAATAAAGAAGCATAGAAACTAAAAAAAGAACAAGAGTAAAATGCAGAACTCATCCTTCTCCTTCCACAAACAGAGCAAAGGGAAGTCATTCTCATTCCTAGTTCATGAGGACAGCCATGGATATTAGCTCTACTTCACAATAAAAATGATTAAGGTAAGAAATTTTACTTTCTATTTCTCTAAATAAATCCATCTCTCTATCTAAAATTTTGTTTCTCTCTCTAAATTATGTTTCTCTCTCTAAAAATGGATTTTTCTCTACTTGACACTAATGAAGAGAACAAGAATGGTGCAAATATGATTTGTGTGCATGTGTATGTGTAAATGTGTGAGTGAGTGTTGAGAAATATCAAAAAAATAAAAAGGATTACCAAAGACTTGCTTCCTCTCTATGCTCTTTGCTCTCTCTGTTTTCGGTCTTTTCTCTCTACTTCTACTTCTGTGTGTTGTTGTTGGTATCTGTTTTAGCCCTTGCCTCTTGCTTTTATACTACTCACCTTGCACCTAAGTCCTTCATGTCTGTCTCACAATTTGTGTCAACCCCCATTTGTTTCTCTCTTTAAAACACTTATCCTTCTATCCCTTTTTTGGTGTTTCAATTGCACAATCTCTATCTTTCTCTTTTGTTTCCAGCTTACTCATGTCTCTTATTTTTCATGTACTCACATCTCTTTCTATGTCTATCTCTTCCCACACATTTAATTTTATATATATATATATATATATATATATATATATATAATTTATTATTTGGACGAAAATAGGTGTCCACAATGGAATTGTAATTATTAGAAATTAAAATGCTTTGGAATAAGTCCTCTAGATAGTGAAGACTATGTTACCACGCACCTCTAAGAGAGGAGATGGTAGCGCTACACCCTCTTCAGTGTGGTGGATTTGGGTAAGACCTACTAAGTGATTTTAGTGTCATTGCAAAAATATTAAAAAATTGAGTCACTCAATATGTGTTAAAACACGCAGTTTCTTAAAAAATATAAGAATGACACGATATAAGAAAACATATCAAAAAATAACTTTTTCAAGTTTATTATTTGGCACATTTTCTTATATCATGCAATTTTTACATTTTATAAAAAATTATATATTCTAGCACATACTGAGTAATTCAATTTTTCGAGATTTTTGCAATGACATCAAAATTACATTATAAGTCACACTCAAACTTACCCAATTGAAGAAGAAGTAATGCTACCACCTTTGAGAGGGGGTGGCATAATGCTCACCCCTGTGGATACTAAATGTAGACTCCAAAACAATGGAAACATAGAACTCGTGAGGATCATACTCGTGATTAAAGTAAAAAAGCAACACTTATGCTATTAAATACACCTAGATTCATGCTTTAAGATCCCACATATATCAACCCGTCTGATAAGTAACCAACATTACTGCCGGTGTGATAGTACAAAATGTAAACTTCACCATCTGCTAGGTATTTTGAAGACGTCACATAAAGAGAACAAAATCAGCAGGTAGCAATGTCCAATTATATAGTACATTGTTGCCATTAATGCCATTGTTCTAAGCTAATGTGCGTCTCCTGTATAAAAGGAAGATTCTGCTTAAGCAATGGCTCTATAATAACCATGAAAAACAAGCCTATACAAGAAAACAGTAGAGGAAACCCTAGTCACCACATGCACCTCAACTTAAGAGCATGCACTGTTTGGTTTCTCATGCTAGATCTAAGATTTATGATGGAAAGGGAAACTATAAGAAAATATTCTGTCACATCTCTGTGTTTTTGTCCCATCAACAATTCATCTCTCCAATGCATAGATATTGAAGTCAACCATGTAAAGAAACAGAACGTTTTCTTGTCTAAGCTGTCGATCTTTTGAGCATTGGGTGTTTCAAATTCAAGAGACAACATAAATAGAACTGATCTGCTCTTTCAAGCTTGTAAAACAGAACATGTCTTATGGACTCCTAAATACATTTAAGGAAAGAAAACTATTTCCCTTTAGGACCTAGAAAGACAAGAAGACTGCACCGTGACCATCAAGGAAAATTTAAATCAAAACTGCTACAGAGAGACATTTAATATCAATCAAGAAACGTGGAGGGGGGCAGACAGAGAGAAACAAAGACAGATAGTAAGCAAGAAAATTTTCTATTTAAGTTTTATTGGATCTCTCTTGATAAATTAATAAGTAAACTTACATTTGCATGCTTCAAAAAATTCAGGATTTAAATAAATAGTCTTTAAAAGAATAATAATTATAAATTAATCTTTTAATCATTAATATTCATAACAAAATAGTACTGCTTGTGTCTTCCATCAATGAGAAATAAGTGACAAAATTGATTATCTGTCATGTTAAAATTTAGGTGGCAGGTCTCTAATTGCCAACACTACTGGTGAAGTGGAAAAAAGTTGAATTTGTAATTACTATTCTTTGAGTTGTCTTCTTCTTCCTTCCTTCCTTCCTTCCTTCCTTCCTTCCTTCCTCTCCCCACTGCTTCTTCTTCTTCTTCGCAGTTGCTCTCTTCAATGCCCAGACTACATCAGACCCACTAATAGCTATTGTACACGCACAGTGAACTAACCAAATGCTTGCATCCAGACCCACTAATAGTATGATTGAAAGAATAATTTGTAATTACTATTCTTTGTAGGACTATTTTGTTAAGTCTTGAATCTTTGAAGGACGCAAATCTAAGTTTACTCTAAATTAATATACATCTCTTGCAAACGGTAGATTATTCTGGGAACATTCAATTCTACAGAGCTTTTAATCTTGCTAGATGCACATGGGAAACAAAGGGAGAAAATCCATACACTGAAGAAATAAGTTTAATAAAATAAAACTTGACATGTTGCAGATTTCCTAGGGAGTGTAGATAAAATTTTGATTATTTGGTGCTTTCCTGTTAATTTTGAGGAACTAGCACTATAGATTGTCATGTTCCCCAACACTTTTGCATTTTTCAGAATATATCCTGCAAATTCAAGCTCACATTCCAGGCCTTGATATCCTCTAAAGCATAGTGACTTCAGGTGTGACAAAAGACATTCAGCAATAGGAAGTGGATGCATCCAAATTGGCTCTGGCTCATTGCTGCAGGCATATGGTTCCTGACCAACAACAGATATAAAAGTCCATAAAACCTAAGTGAAGAACAGATAAAATAGAATTCACCCTTCAACTCAACAAACCTTACGAATGATAAGAACTTCAAGCTTGGATGAGTTTTGGATCAAATTTGCCAACAAATCCCAATAATAGATTCCAAATGCAATTTCCAATTGGACTAAATTGTGGAATGCTGGAATATTATTGGCAGAAGCATACTTTAGGGACTGCATGGGGGAGACAGCAAACAAAACTTCAAATCATCCAAAACATAATAATAAGATAAGTGGTATACATTTCCAACTAATCTATACCATTTGCTAAAAAACACTGACAAATAGATACAAGCAGGGTAAGTTTTTCACTCTGGTCCCCAAAGTAAATTTTCTCATCAAAATAAGTTTAGCACCAATTTTATCCATGATTAAATATCCCTTGAATCAAAACGGGTTTGTGAGAAACCAATACTTCAGAATAATACTGAATTAAGTTTCAGAACATATTTAGTATCTAATACTGAATTTGAGACAATTTTTTTATTCCGTAGTAAACATTTTTTTGTGTATTTTAAATTCGAATACAGAATCTACAAACACAGACCGTTTGATCTAGTAAAAATTATAACTTCAGTATTTGTACCTAATATATTTAGTCTTCATACTAAAAAAAGTTGAATTACTCATATTCTAATTAGAGAGAAAACTGATGACAGACTCAATGTTTCTGATGAAATTGAAATGAAAAATAGCTCAACAACTAAGTAGAAATATATTCATAAGTTCAAAAACCAAAAAAAAAAAGTGTCTACTAAGCTACACCCCCTCCTAGATAGGGATAGCATTACCCATGTTTCCTAGTTGAGGAGGTTTTGGTGGGACCTATGGTCAAAATTTAGTGTCATTGCAAAGATCTTAAAAAATTGGATCACTAATATTTCTTAAAACCGTTAGTTTCTTATAAAATACATGAATAGAAATAATATTAAATATATGAGAATACCACAGCTGTAACTTTTTCTTGAGTGATTTAGCTATTTACGGATAAATTGTTAATTAACCTAATTGAACAAAACAAAAGATACATAAAGTGATAAATAGAACTAAAATAAAGAATCAAACTATCAAAGATGTATTAAAAAAANAAAAAAAAAAAAAAAAAGATGCATGATATTAGATGCAAAGATCTTAAAAAATTGGATCGCTAATATGTCTTAAAACCGTTAGTTTCTTATAAAATACATGAATAGAAATAATATTAAATATATGAGAATNAAAAAAAAAAAAAAAAGCCAACTCAAGTAAGCCACAAGCCAAATCAACCTATTTTTATTTGGGCTCAGGTTTTTAAGACCCAATCCTCCTTCAAAATGGATCAAAACAGGCCACTTCTCTACGAATGAGATAATTTTCATATCATGAGTGCCCCGAATTTTGAAATTTGCTTTAGTGGAATGTCAAATTTTTTTTTTAAAAGGTCAAGCTTGATGATCAAAATAATCACAAGAGGTCTGTAATCTGTACAAACAAAGCAAAAAGTGCAGAAAAGCAATCCTAGTTAGCAAACGCACCAACGAAGCTTGTAAGAAAAGAATCCAGAAGATAAATCATATCAATAACCTTCTGCAATTCTACCCTTCAGATCAATTAATTACTCAGAAAAAATCGCAGCAAACAGAAAAGCTAAAAAAGGGTGTTTAAAACAGATGTTTTTTCATGTTTTTCTCTTTTACCTTCTGCAACTAGAAGAAAAACAAGAANCACCATGTCTATAGGGAAGCAAATGGTTGTGCAGATGCTTTGGCTAAAGCAGCCCAACTCATGACTTCCAACTTTGAAATTTTTTATCACCCCTCTCCTTTTGTTCAACCTCTATTATTTTCGGATAAAAGAGGAGTTTGTCTACCTAGGAATGTTAGTTATCCTATGAGGGGTGTTATTCCTGTTTTTTGTCTGTAATTTTGGGATTTCTTGTTGTAATTTGCTCTTGGCTTTAATGAATTCCTTTCTTACCAAAAAAAAAAGAAAAAAGAAAGACTTGGTCCGGATGTTTAGAAGGTTGACAAAACAAACGAAATTCAATTTGCATCGGTAGCACTAATCACCTACTAATTGATGGATTTTTGTAGGATTAAGAATTCTAATTAATCTTAAAAATTAGGTCGCTCAATATATTACTTTTTTATAAAGGAGGTACTATGTTTTTAATTTTGTTTATATAATTTTAATTTTATATTATATCATTCTGACATAATTTATATAATTTAAATTTTATTAAATTTACTTAAATTTTTTAATATAATTTAAATATTAATTTAATAAAATTTAAATTATATCATATTAATATAATATAAAACTAAAACTGTATAAAAAAAAATTTAAAGATACGATAATAAGTCACATCAAAAGTATAGGATAGACTTTCATTTTCATCCGTTAAAATTAAGTTGCTCAATATATTACTTTCTTATAAAGGAGGTACTATGTTTTTAATTTTGTTTATATAATTTTAATTTTATATTATATCATTTTGACATAATTTATATAATTTAAATTTTATTAAATTTACTTAGAATTTTTAATATAATTTAAATATTAATTTAATAAAATTTAAATTATATCATATTAATATAATATAAAACTAAAACTGTATAAAAAAAAAATTAAAGATACGATAATAAGTCACATCAAAAGTATAGGATAGACTTTCATTTTCATCCGTTAAAACATAGGAACAAAAATAATCTTAACTAGATGACAAATACTAGTGAGTCAAAGTTGTGACTCTGATCTGTAAGAGACACTCTTGTTGAGAAGTAGGCATGTACCTGAGAAGTTGAGCGAGATATTGAGAGGAATCGAACATTACGAACTGCTTTGAAAAGAACAGAAATTGTAGTAATGCATCTCTTTCTGTAGAAAAAACCAAGTTTTGCTTCAACCAAATTGGTAAGGCTGATTCCAAATTTGTCATCTGACTGGCATCCACACATCATGCTTTTGAATGAATCCAGGACCAAAATTTCAAGAACTGGACAGCCACTGAGAAATTTCAAGACAGAATCATGATTCTTGGCATAAAAAGTTTCCCCGAGATGGAGAATCTTGAGCGAAGGCAGATGCACTGGTAAAGAAGCAATTTCAAATACCCCATTCAATTTCAGAACTCTGAGGGTACTGCAAGTGTAAACGGTAATAGGCAACGCAATACGCATTGGAGGAGAAAGATAGAGCTCGAGTTGCTCCACTTTGTGGTATATTGCTTCGTCGACCCAAGTTTTAACCTTCAATGAGTTACAACTCGGATAAGCGCACTTGAGATGAAACCTTTTGATGGGTTGTTGTGATTCGTGTTGGATCAGAACTGAATCGACGAATTTTGCAAAACCCACATGGAATTGATTGTTCTTTTGCATCTGGGTATCGTCATCGAAGTCAAGAATTGGGACTGAAGTCCAGAGCAGCCTCCACCTTTTCGACAAAATGCCTGTGAGAACAGCCGCTTTGGTTGGGAGAAATGAGAGAATGTGACAAAGCAGAAAATCGGGTAACTCGCTAATCAAATCTGCCATTAAAGAGATGCTCTCAAAATATGAATGCAATCGAGAGAAAAGGCAACTTGTGAGCTTCCTCAAAGAGGGCCAATTGCTAATGAAAAGGGTTAAAATATGAATTTTTACGTTTTGTTATAGTGGGGAATGGTGGTGCTGTGGCTTCGGTGGAAGATATGTATGTGCTTTGGTTTCATTTTGGTTGGAGGGTTATCCCAATGGGCATTAATGCATGATGCTACTTGAAGCAGAAACATATTTAAAAATAGGAAGTGCAGCGTATATTTTATGCATTCTTCTAATGACTGTTCAACTAACCAGTTACGTGATTGACAATTACAGTTCTAAATGACTGAATGAGAAGGTTTACCAAAATTTATTGGTAATACAAGGGTAGAAGAAAGAGATATAAAAAAACTGTATGCTTAGAACATGCACAAGATGTTATCTTAAAACATTATTTGCTTCCACTAGTTATCGCGGAGTAGTGATAAATATACGTATAAGATTTATCTAACCACTAGAAAAATATATTCAGCAATTGATATAGGTTTCTCCTCAAAATCTATTTTGAACTATTTTAAGAAGTGTATAAAAAGAATATTAATTAATTAATCTTTCTATATCATCACTTATTGATGATATGAATTGTTATATTTGAATCAAAACACATGTCTATTTAATTTAAATTAAACAAGCACAGCCTTTGAAACAAAACAATATTATAGGAGGTTTCTTAGATATTTTTTATATTTATGTAGTATGTCATACTACATGAGATTAGCCAATATGAGAATGACAAGTGTACAAATTAACTATTTTTAAATTTATTTGAGAAAATAAAATAATTTATATTT
Source organism: Cercis canadensis (assembly GCA_003255065.1). Lineage (NCBI taxonomy): Eukaryota > Viridiplantae > Streptophyta > Magnoliopsida > Fabales > Fabaceae > Cercis > Cercis canadensis. Next base: position 76,737 of record QAOA01007611.1, on the reverse strand, counting down.
ATATTAAATAAAATATAAAAATTATGTATAATTACCACGTCAATGTAATATGACATACTTATATAGTATCATAGAATTCCCGTATATTATAACTATATTTTGACAGTTATTGTAATCTAGAATAAAATAAATAAATGATAAATAATCAAAACCGTTGGATCAATTTTAATCCAACGCGCACACACGTGCAAAGTGCCAAGTGCAAAGTTATGGGGCCCTCTACCAGAATCCCCTCAAAGAGAAGAGGGGCTAGCGCTTCCCCTCTTTTAAGTGGGGTAGCTTAGCTGTCACTTAAAACAATAATCAAATTCTACGGAGGTTGATATAGCAACTAAAGTACTTAAGAACTACCCTGCATAGAAGAATATTATGGGGGAATCTGAGCAGGAATTTACAATATATGTTTTGAAGAATGTAGAAGTCTAGCTCAGATTCCTGCTCAGAATCTGCTTTACTAGCTCGATCCTTTGCCAAAAGGAAAAACTCTGACAAATCAAAAAACTATGTTCATATGTTTTGGCTCCCTTCTTGATGATTGTGATTTGGTTTTATTGGAAAGGAGCTTTAATCCTATTGATTCAATGCTATAAATGTTTCCATAATCACTTGAAGCATATTATGAATGCAATTTGTTAGTTTTCAAATGATATGGCTTATAGAATTGCAATATTGTAGGTTATAAGAGCTTAGCGCTACATCCCTTCTATCGGAAGGGACTCATATTTTAATTTTTAATATTATTGTGAAGATATTAAAAAATTTAATCATTCAGTATGTTTCAAAACAATTAATTTCTTATAAAATACATAAACTGAGTCACCCAATATTTTTTGACATATTTCTTGTATCGTTCTACTTATATATTTTATAGGAAACTAATTTTTCTAGAACATATTAGGTAATTCAGTTTTTTGAAATTTTTGCAATGATATTAAAATCAAAATATATCTCTCTCTCGATAAGAGAAATGTAGCACTATCTCCCACTAAAAAATGAAAAATAACTTAACAATGACCTTCTTAATGTTCACTTAGTTTACTAATTATTTATTCTCTCCACCTTATTGTATGTTGAGTTTAAATTCAACTACGGTTTAGAAATTAACTTGCCTTGTATATTTCAACTTTCAGTCGTGGCCTACTTTAATATTTTACCATGGGGATGTAACCTAGTGAAAGGCCATGAACATGATAGTGGAGATTGCATGGAAGTATCGAAGAGTGGTGACTTTATCACTGGTACCGCCAAATGCCATAACCAAGGTACAAATATTGGAGAAAAGATAGAGGCTGTTAGAAGAGGAGAGTATACATGTGTTAATACCCAAAATACTCATTACCCATTGCTACAGTAAAAATATCATAGTATCCTTGCTAAGGTATACAATATTTTACTTAATCTCTTCAGAGCACACATAAAAGGGTGGTCTCACGTTTTCCTTTTCCTCTAAGGCTTTTCTCTCACTCTCTTTGTCCATCTCCCTAACTTGAGCGTCGCAGGTGGCACTGGAGCTCCGGCTCCGGCCTCCCCTGACCGTCCCTCTCTCTTTTGCAGGTTGTCTACCTCACTTGAACTCAGGCAACGACAACATGCAAGTGTCAAGAAGTTGCACACTGGATAAGTAGTAGGTTAGTAACAACATTGGCTACGAAAGGGGTTAGAAAAAAAAATTACCAATGGAAGAGAAAATTTTAATGAGAGAATGTGGAAAATGTCACATCAAAGAATTAGATACACGTATAAAATAAATAAAGGACCCAATCTGAAGGCATCACATGGCCACAAATGTTGACACAAGGTTTTCAGCTCAACTAAAGTTTATGCACTTGCTAGATGACAAATAAAGCATATGCATCCTTTTCTTGATTTTCATCCAATTTTTCTTTCTTTCTTTTGAATGTCATATAGAAAATAAATATATAATTTTTACACTAGAACTAAATATTTGCATTTCTTTTCTTTATATTACATGTATTAGTGGGAATAGTTCCTTTCTTGTTACATCATGATATGATAGTCTACCTAAACTTTTCGTCATTATACACTATTTTAATTCAACGATTAGAGTATGTTTGCGCTAGACGTCATGTATTGAGACTTCCCTTCCTATCTTATAACTTAATATATATTTTTTT
>QAOA01007611.1:57682-73296 GCA_003255065.1 Cercis canadensis | reverse complement strand
TTATTTTCCAGTTTATACAAATAGATAAAACTCATATTCTTTTTGTATCCAACTTTTTTTTTGGCTCTAAAAAGTCTTATTTTTATAAATTTATTCACAAATAAATCTTAATGATTAATTATTTAATATTTTATTATAGAAATATTAATTAGGTTTAAATTTCATTATAGAGTACGTAAAATTTTTAAAGAGAATAAATTACTTATTATTATGTAGTTTTTAATAAATAAAACATATATATATTAAAAACGAAAATTTAACTTTTCTCTTCTTTTTTTTCGTTCAAGTTGTTTTCCATCCATAATTTAACGGCATATGCAAAATCGGAGTAAGTCACACAATTTGTCAGCACATGTTTTTTTTTTTTTTTGTTTTTTCACGTTTTAAAATATTTAAGAATAAATCGCACATAAATTAAAATTAAACCGAATAAATTATATTTTTTCCATTTTTATTTTTTTCCTTCCGTATAAGAGGGAACTGCAAATTCTAGACTGTTTCTAGTTTCAGCCGAACACAAAAAGAGGTACGAGGAGACGTTCAATCAAGCAAACATGGCAGCTGCGAGTGGAGAGGTAGTGAGAAATAAGCAAGTATTGTTTAAAGACTATGTCACTGGTTTTCCAAAAGAATCTGACATGGTTGTAGTTGAAAGCACCATAAAATTGAAGGTTCCAGAAGGTTCCAATGAGATCCTCCTCAAGAATCTCTACTTGTCCTGTGATCCCTATATGCGAATGAGAATGAACAAGGATCTCGCTGCATACCCTTCCTTTGTTCCTGGTTCTGTAAGTCACTATCCCCTTCACTATATATTTTTTTCTTCAAAAAAGTCTGAATATTCCGTTTGTTTACTGAGAAAATTTTTCTACAAAATAAAAATAATCCCTTGTGGAAAAGGGTGGTCTGAATTCATAATTATACTGTATCAAATCCTGTTTGCAGTGATTAAGCAGGAAATTTGGTATTTGCTATGCTCTGCGTAAAATTTAGTATTTTAGCAGAGAATTCAGAAACATGTTAATGGGTAAATTTTTCTTAAAGTGATTTTTCCACGAAGATTCCGATTGATTCCTAGGAAAATTTTTCTGCAAAATGGGAGAGGGTGTTCTAAATTCATGATTATACTGTATATCAAATCCTGTTGACATCTGATTATTGAGGGTTATGCATTTAGTGATTAAACGGATATTGAGGAAATTTAGTAGTTTGTATACTGCTTAAAATTTCCACTCTAACTAGAGTGGATCAATTAGATTTTTTTATTTGGATAATAGGGTCAATTAGGATTTTAATTTTTTGCAGATAGTATTCAGACCGTGTTAAAGATTGAATCTTTTTCTAAGGATAACTCTGGTTGCTTGGTTCCAATCAGGATATGCTATTATTCAAAAGCATAATTTTTTTTAAAAAAAAATGAAAAATAGTGCTTTCTACAGCAGTAGAAAGGAAGGGTTGAAAATTGCATTTCTTTCACTTTTTTATTTTCTTTAGAAATGGGGAGTTTAGAATTGAAAATGAGATTCTTTCAAAGTGATTTCTGGTTTGTCAACCTCGAAATGTTCTTGAAATGGTTTAATTAATAGAAATTAAGTGCAGAATGTGCAACATTGAAATTGTATTCAGGTCATACATATATGAAGCTACTAACTGTTGAATCAATTGCAGACATTAAATGGATTTGGAGTGGCTGAAGTTCTTGAATCTGGGAACCCAAATTTTAAGAAAGGTGATTTCGTATGGGGATTTACTGGATGGGAAGAGTACAGCCTTATCTCCTCAACCCAAATGCTTTTTAAGATCGAGCACACAGATGTCCCACTTTCCTACTATACGGGACTTCTTGGTATGTACTGAAGAGGTTCAATTATTCTTATTATGACCAAACAGTTTCTAGTTGAGTTATACTGAGGTCAGCTTTAGGGCTTGTGAGTTCTGTGTTCGAATCTAGGGTCGTAGCCAAAAAAACCAAACAAAATTTATTCTTATTATGAGAGAATAACGTTCTTGATGCAGTGTGATATGCAAGTCTATAGTTTTCATGAGATGAATGGGTACTCTATTTGTCTATTACTATTGAGATAATCACTTAAGCATGATAGGAAGAAACAAAATATGGAAAGTTAATGCCAATTTCTGCTATGAGATGTATATTGAATTTCTGGGGTTGAAAGGTAGTTGTTTGGGTATTTATTCCGATTTTCCTCTTCCATATTCTTTAATTTAGTCATGTGGCTTAGATATATGTTGATGAATTATGCTAATTGCATGGTTCGATTTGGAGAAAAAATATATAGAACATGTATTTAACTGCTTTTGTATATCTGCTATAGCTGCATTCTTTTGAGAAATACTTCTTCTTTAGATTGAATCTTTCTAAGCTTTCCGGTTTTTGGAACTTAGTTGTGTAGTTTCTTCTCCTTTTCTTGCATGTCTTGTTTGGTTTTCTGTTCATCTTCAATTATTAATGCTGCTAATGATTGAAAAGAAGGTATTCACAACTGGGAAAAATCTTTGTAAATCACTCGCACTTATAAGTGTAGCCTATTCTAGCACAACTTGCATTGCTACTTAATTAATGGAACTCTAGATATCCCTCTCAATTATTGTAAATGTTCCTTCTTTATCATGCTTAATATTGTACAATGACTCTTCTAATTTGTTGTTTTCTCAACAATTGCCTTCCTTTCTTTCTTCTTCATTTTCTTTTTCCCTTTTTAAACACAGGTATGGCAGGAATGACTGCTTATGCTGGTTTCTATGAAGTAGGCTCTCCCAAGAAAGGAGAAAATGTTTTTGTTTCAGCCGCCTCTGGTGCAGTTGGTCAGCTTGTTGGGCAATTTGCAAAACTGATGGGCTGTTACGTCGTTGGAAGTGCTGGAAGTAAAGAGAAGGTAAACTTTCAATTGGTGCACTACTGCGCTTTCATGTGTCTGCAGAAACCTGCATCGCTCATTCTTGATTTAGTCTGTTGTTTAAAGAATACAATTATATATTAGTAGCATACTTACTCTACTGCAATAAAGAGAAGGTAAACTTTTAATTGGTGCACTATTGCACTTTCATGTGTCTGCAAAAACCTGCATCGCTCATTCTCTATTTAATATGTTACTTAAAGAATACAATTATATATTAGTAGCATATTTACTCTACTGCAATATTTCTGACTGCTTTAGAGAAAGTTATGAGGCATCTTGCTCACAATTTAGAATTCTGTTAGGTTAACCCTGTCATGTATTGAAACTTACACTCTGTAATGCATTTAATTCTGCAAATATATTCCTATGTGGATCTATGTATGCATTTGTATAGATTTTGGTCACAAGATGGATCCAACAATGCCCTAGCCCTGGGGCTGGGGTGGAAAGAAGAAAAAAGGGAAGTAATTTATAGAAGTATTACTACAATATATGCCATGAGCACTACTTGAGTTTCTTCTTAACTTTCAGAACAGAAAAACAAATTCTTCTAATGAATATTATTAGCGAAGGATATTATCAGCGAGGCTGGGATACGTTCAATTCTTTATTTGTTCACCAACAAATATTGTTAGTACCCCTTTCACTTGAATATTTTCCTTTTACAATTAGGTGGATCTATTGAAGAACAAATTTGGATTTGATGACGCTTTTAACTACAAGGAGGAGCAGGATCTGAATGCAGCTTTGAAAAGGTTAGTATCTGAAGCGTTTGCAAGACAAATTTAAATTACTCAACTTAGTATCATAATGCATAAAAGAAGCTAATGGCAAAGATTTACACATCAGGTGCTTCCCAGACGGCATTGACATTTACTTTGAGAATGTTGGTGGCAAGACACTTGATGCAGTACTACTGAATATGAAAATCCATGGCCGCATACCTGTGTGTGGAATGATCTCACAGTATAATCTTGATCGACCTGAAGGTGTAACAAATTTGTCACATCTCATATATAAGCGAATCCATATGCAAGGATTTACGGTTAATGATTACTACCACCTCTATCCCAAATTCTTAGATCTTGTCCTGCCACATATTAGAGAAGGGAAGATTGTGTATGTGGAAGACATAGCTGAAGGCCTTGAGAATGGCCCTGCAGCCTTGGTTGGCCTTTATAATGGTCGCAATGTTGGAAAACAAGTGGTTGCTGTTGCTCATGAATGAAAGCAGACGCTTTTTCTTCAAACTTTGTGTTGAATATTGAGTGGTTCTCTTGTCGCTATTATGCAGTCATCTTCTCAATCTTTGTGATGATGTTCTCTTTTTCTGAATGTCCTGTGGGGCAAGATCAATATATGCTTAGTGTAATCACTGCGAGAATAACAATGTTTTGTTGCTGTATATGTTCTTGTTACTTCAAACTTTCATGCCAATAAGGTTGATTAGAACAGGTGTTTTATATATCTATACTTTATATATATATATGGAAGTAGGGTGCTACTACCTAGTCCACTTGCAGCCATGTTGATCAAAATGGTAGAGCTCCTTTTTTGGTTCTGTGGGGCAATCATTTGAGCAACATCTATTTTCAACCAAAACAACAACAGCAAGGTTCACCCTATTTTGACAACCAAATTTGTTAATACCCCAACGTATTAATGATAAAACAATAAAATGGACTATAGTTTAGAAACAATTAAGCTTAAATGATATGTAGGATACCATACAAACAGACACAAGGGGGAAGAATTTTGCTTGAATATGCAGTAAATTTGATAAAGTTCAGTCACCATAAAAGATTTCAGAAATCATATTTGATTTTAAGGGAAATCTGTTGGGAAAATTGGTTAAACAAGCAGTCATGAGCAATATATTTCACCTCAAATACTTCTGTTAAATACTCACCACATCTGCTCTAGGACGTGAAACAATACATCAAAAACACTCGTGAACCCACTGCTTAACATTTGTATCAAGTGCACCTGCTATAACGCTGTTGTGCACTTCTAAATTACCAACACAGGATGGAGTCTGTTGGACATGGTGTGTATACGTCTCAACTTTCAACAGATCTCTGGTGGTTGTCTCAATACTTTCTAGTGCCAGAGCACATTTTTGGTCACCTTGTAGTCCAGATTTTGTGAAATGAAATGCATCCATTTCCTTTTGGAAACCATCATGAGGAGTTGTGTTTAGGCATGCCTTCTTTTTCAATAGTCCACACTTTTAGGAGGCTTTTGACAATTGTCCGACTCCGTAGTGCTCGAGTCATGGCTCCACCTCCATAAATTTCTTTCTCTCAAACTTCAGAGAACTTGTAAAACTCAGCATCAGAATTTGATTCTGATTCATAACTATCTTGCCCATCTCTGGCACTGATACTTAGATGACTCTTACAAGAGACAAATTGGAAGAAGCAGCAGAAAATCTTTGTTTGGTACTGGGTTGAACAAAACAAACCTTAGTAATATATTGTAGATAGTGATTCTGGTGGATCAGTTGATGACTTGAAGAGCACCTCAGGATATGCATTCATATTTAGAACAAGAATATTGTCTTGGACATCAAAGAAGCAAGAGATAGTGGCTCAATGATCCGCCGAAGTAGAGTATATTGCAGCAGCAAGCACTAACAATCAACTATTTGGCTAAGAAAAATTTTCAATGACATGGGAGAAAGAAGAGAATGCTACAGAAATTTTCTGGGACAATAAGTCTGCAATTACAATTGTCCCAAATCCGGTCTATCATAGGAGGACAAAGCATATCACGATCAAATACCGTTTCATAAGGGAAGCAATATCAAAGGGAAAAAAAAACACTTGAATATTGCAGTATGAAAGAGCAACTAGTTGACATTCTTACTAAGACACTACCAAAAGTAAAATTTGAGATGCTACTTGACATGCTTAGAGTGACAGAAAAGTGCACTAAGGAGAGGTGTTAAACGGTAGCACACCTTTCTGGATTACTCCAAAAAGTGCTCAAGGAGCTTATCACATACAAGGAGAGCTCTAAAAAATTACACTAGCTAGTAAATTCTAGAAGTTGCAGATTTAATTATCATCACTGACTTGTGAAGAAACTAACAAGGCATGTTGACACTTGCCTTGTTAAGGATAGAAACTAACAGAAAAATTTAGAAATAAAATAATAGTAAACTGAAGACAGACTGACCGACTTACACATTCGACACTTGCCTATAAAAAGGTATGTTTGTGTGTAAAAAAAAAGCAAGTGAAGAAAACAACTAGCCATCAGCTTTGTACTACAAAGTATTCCTTCTATCACTATTCCAACTAATCAACTATTTAGTCCTCTCTTCCCACGTCCATTGACTATCTTTCACCCATCATCTTAGTCCTTTCTTCCCATTGACTATCTTTCACCCATCAGCCATTATCTACTCTTTTCATACACACAACAATTACCTCATCACATAAAACCAACAGTTCCATTAGATGGCCATCCACCATGTCATGCAAGTTGCTTTGTGAAATAACACTAAAACCTTTGAATGGAATGTTGCAACCGTCCTGAACAGTTGTTTCTTGTTTTCTGGACAATGCACCACTAAACAAATTGTATGTCACTGCATAGGCTCAATCTAAGTAGAGGAATAGGAACACTACCTTTCTAATTTTCATAATTTCTTGCCTCCTTATAACTTAAAGGGTCATATTATTCATTGCATGCTTCGAAGGGGAAGAGAAATTAATTGTAAACACCAGTCAACCATGGACAGTGTAACTTGCCGCTTATTACAATAAAAATATCTCAACCACACAAGTAGAGTAACCCTTTATTTCTTTTATGGTTAATTCCTGATCGTTTCTGTTTCTGTTCATCGTTAATTATTTTTTTAGCTGAAAGGTCATCATCAATAAATCATTGAAGAGTGCATATGTGTTCTTACAAACGTTTGCCACCTCTGAAAAGGTCCTTCTTTAATTAATCTGCGTTTTCTTATGATTGCACTTGCCCCTTTTACTCGACAATTTGGCATCAAAAAGATTTACATTGAATAATGGGTACCTTTCCCACTATAAATAAAATATGTAGATGCTAGAACCTTGTACTCGATGGATCAGATCCATGGGCTTTATATTCATTAAATCTTCCATTATGTATCAATTGATTTCTTGGGGATAGAAGGGAAATAGCTTGACATCTTGTTTCTAATTGTTGGACTTGGATATTAATGTATGACACAGATTAAAGCACAGATGACATTCCACTGTAAATTTGCTTTCTATCCAAAATGAAAATTTTGACGATTTGATCTGCAAGTACAAGATAATTTATACTTACTAAGCTTATAATTTCTTTTCTGGTTCTTGTTCATCTGCATTTTGTCTTGCGTGAAGATATAAACATGTTTATGGTTAAGAACAGATGTGAGAGTTGCATGATCTGCAAGGTGTAATGTGGTTTCTAAAAATTTGTGAAGCTATTCTGGTGCTTATAGCATACACTTTCAGGTTTGTGTTTTAGATTGTAATGGCACAGAACGGGTGCATGGTGTGGACAAGACTAGGCAAGTTTCGTGGTCTTGCTCTATCCATTATGTGGCAGTGTTACAAAGGCAATCTCTGCATAACCCATCCATCAGGATGGGCTCTTGTTGTGATGATCATTGTCATGATTTGAAAGTAACTAATCTGAATTTTTCTGAGGTTTTTTACCTTTTAGGAGTAGCATTTGGAAGCGTGAGATGGTAAGACAAGGTCTTGCTATGAAGGAACTAATGCTGATAGTGTTTTTTCCTCGGGCAATTTTTCATTATTATAGCTGTATGAATCTTTCCAAAATTATAGAGTATAATANATGTTTATGGTTAAGAACAGATGTGAGAGTTGCATGATCTGCAAGGTGTAATGTGGTTTCTAAAAATTTGTGAAGCTATTCTGGTGCTTATAGCATACACTTTCAGGTTTGTGTTTTAGATTGTAATGGCACAGAACGGGTGCAGGGTGTGGACAAGACTAGGCAAGTTTGGTGGTCTTGCTCTATCCATTATGTGGCAGTGTTACAAAGGCAATCTCTGCTTAACCCATCCATCAGGATGGGCTCTTGTTGTGATGATCATTGTCATGATTTGAAAGTAACTAATCTGAATTTTTCTGAGGTTTTTTTAACTTTTAGGAGTAGCATTTGGAAGCGTGAGATGGTAAGACAAGGTCTTCGTATGAAGGAACTAATGCTGATAGTGTTTTTTCCTCGGGCAATTTTTCATTATTATAGCTGTATGAATCTTTCCAAAATTATAGAGTATAATATTATGTCCCTGTTATGTTTCTTCATGTTGCAAGCTGCAAGAGCTATCTGTTTGTCTTGAAACTGGTCTAAACTGTTGCCTTTTATGTACAACTCAAAACTTTTTTCTTTGATTTTCTTTGCAGTTGCTTGCCATGCCAATTAGCAAGCATGACAACTGGATCAAATTCTAATGAAGGGCTACTAGTGTGCCCGGTAATAGGGGAGCTGTTGTGAGCAATATGGTTATCTAAGCCCTATGAGAGGAGCCACATTCCTTTTTCACTGAAAGCGCTACAAGTTACAAACATAATATTATGGCTAACAAGCCATATGAGAGGAGCCACTGGCGAATCTATGTTGAAGGTTGTGAGGCAATTGCCCCCACTAACCAAAACTTTTATAATTGTTCCCATAATAGTTATAGATGAGACTAAAAAACACAAAGTCAATTCATTGTCTTTTAAAATATTAGAGAATATATATGTGAATAATCATAACAAATTTTTAATGACATATAATCACAATAAGTAAATGTGACAATAATTAATAAATTTTTTAAAGAAAAATTACCATAAAAACAATTACTTTCTTTTTTTTATTAGATAGGTAAAATTATATTTTCTAACTAGACATGTGGAGAAATGAAGATTCAAACCTTATCTTAAACTTCGATGAAAGTAAAAATACATTATTAGATACTACATGAAATATCTTATTAATATGTAAATAATTAAGAAAACACTAAAAGACACAAGCACACATGACACAATTGATTTAAGAGATTTCCTAGAAAAAGTGAGGTCCTATATCATTCATATTATTGCTCCTACAAATATTGCATACCTATCAAAGATATTTTAGAAGAAAAGATGTGAGAAACTTATAAAGCTCAATTCTCACCTTATGTTTAGAACAATTTCTATCGTCCATTAAGAGGAGAGTTAGTATAAATAGGTGAGACATCTTATATGGTAAAACCAATTGAAAAGATAATATTCATTGAATTAATATAAATTCTTATTTCTCTTTGTCATTAATATTCTTACTTTATGAGCGAGGTTTACTTAGTCTTCACTAGAAAGATTTGAGAAGAGCTAACTACCATTTGTGTTGGATGTGCCCAAAGCCATTATTTATAAAATTATCTCCATTAAATATTAAATTATATTTTTGTTTGTATTATCCAACCAAATTATGTATATGTTGCTCCCACCGTATAAAATTTCTAGATTTGCCCTTAAGAGGAGAAATGGTCTAGATGTGGATATTGATACTGCTATTAAATTGAATTAAAAGTGCAAAAGAGAAAAAAGAAAAAAAACCTATTTTTTTAAGTTATATCGATTATTAGAGGATTTTTGTTGGAAAAAAAAAAAAACTAATCAGCTTTCATATTGGTAGATACCGTAGATATTTTCTATTCATCATGAACTATTAGCCATTATTTGGAGGAAATTTCAAATTAAGATATCCTCATGATTAATATATGTAACCGTTTTAAGTGATTATGGGTGGTCTATAATTTTGAATTTTGTAACCTATAACAGCATATCTTCAATTGTGATTAATATATGGAATTGTTTAGGTGATTATGAGTGGTCTATAATTTTGATTTTTGTAAAGATAACAGCATATCTACAATTTTTTTGGTAATATATAACTATCATTTATGGAATAATTAATGAATATTCTTTTGAATAGAAAACTAAAAGGTCATCTTCATAAGATCAACGGTCAAACGGATTCCTTTTACTGGTACTAGCAGCCTTCCATCTCCCTGCAACAGAGTAGATGGCTCAAGGTGGAAGTGGCTGTTGCAACAATGCTGGTGGCGGAGGTGGTGGTGGCAATGCTGGCGGTGGAGGAGGTGGTGGCAACAAAAAACCCGAAGAGGTACAGCCACAGCCACAGCCACACCCAGTGAAGGAGCAATTACCAGGAGTTCAGTATTGCATTAACAGTCCTCCTCCATGGTGTATGTTCACTTTTCTTTTGTTTTTTGCAAACCGAACACTACCTTAATTAGACGAAAACTCAATCACTCACCTGTTATTGTGCAAATTCTTTTTGTCTTTTGTTTAGACAGAGTGATATTTGACTCTTTTAACATCATAACCAAACAAAGAAGCTAGTCATAAGATAGGAATCTCAATCACTTCTCAATTCTGAAATTGAACAAGAAAGCTTTTCTTTTAACCCAAAATTTAACTTTGTAGAAACATTATATTAGTACACAAATCACCACTAACCAACTTAACGCTCGCTCAAGTGAAGAAAGATAAAGAAAAAATCCATGTGAGGCACTCTACCGAAATTTAAAGCGAAAAAATACAAGTTAGTCAAGAAGCATGACATTTTTTCTTGTATAAGATGTTCCAATTTATTATATGCATATAACTGTTACACATGTGGCAACATAGTTTGTAGTGAGAATATGGTGCCAGATAATTGAGGGTTAAATAAGAGTTATATTTTCTGTCTAATTGAATCTTTCATCACAATGCAGCCGAAGCTGTGGTATTGGGATTCCAGCATTACCTTCTGACTCTTGGCATGACCGTTTTGATTCCAAGTATAATTGTTCCTGAAATGGGTGGAGGCCATGTAAGCTGTTGCTCCATTATTATTTGCTTTTTCAGTGAGATAGGTCTTTGCCTTTTAATGAATTGATTTTCTTTTATTATATGTAGGCTGAGAAGGCTAGGATGATACAGAGCCTACTGTTTGTTTCAGGACTAAGCACACTCCTTCAATCTTTGTTTGGAACCCGACTTCCAACTGTAGTTGTTGGTTCATACGCTTATATAATACCCACAATGTCAATTGTTCAAGCCAGCAGATTTAATTCATATACAGATCCTTATGAGGTTAATCTTTGATACCTTTCTATTTTCCTACAGCTATTCCAATTGGAGGTGTCTAGCTATCTTGTTTTGCTGACCTAGTCCATGTATGGGTTGCTTTCTCAGAGGTTCACACAGACGATTAGAGGGATACAAGGTGCCTTGATCATAAGTGCATGTTTCCAGATGGTTATGGGATTCCTAGGCTTTTGGAGGAATGCTGTCAGGTTAGTAAGTGCAGGTTTCTGAGCTAGACAACTCTTTTATTACTATTTGGATTTTGTTACTTATTTGTTATTTGCTTCTTCCTCTGCTGCTCTTCTCAAGGTTCCTTAGCCCACTTTCCGTAGTCCCGTATGTGACTTTCACTGGGCTTGGTCTCTATCATATTGGTTTCCCAATGGTAAAGAATTCTACATTATTTCACTTTTTCTCCAAATGATATGTTTCCTTCTTTCTTCTTTTGTTATATAATTTAAAAGTATCAAGCAAATTTGCTTTCTATAAGATTTAGATTTAAGAGTAGTCTTATATTTTTCCTTCTCCCCCTTTCTGTTTTGGCAAATCACTCTTGCAGCTAGCACAATGCGTTGAAGTAGGGCTTCCAGCACTGGTTATTATGGTTTTCATCTCACAGGCAAGTAGCTAAATTTGCACCAGTTACTGTTCCATTTTCTTTCTTTTGTTGATTGCAACTAAGGGCTTAAATAGTTATCTACTATCAAGTGCCCTATAGTAAGTTAGAGCAAGTACTAGCCATTAGGACAATGTAATTCTCAGGAAAGTATGAATTGCATGGAATAGAATAGAATTGCTGAGTAATAATCTATTCTAAAAATAATAAAATTATGGAACAGTAAAAATACTCTCATCTGCCTGTAAAATATGATAACAAGAATTAATTTTATTAATTTTTTCTAACCCTCCCGGACAAAAAAAAGAAAAGAGAAAAAAAGAGCGTGTTTGATAGTCTTCTTTGCTTTTGCAGTATCTTAATCGCTACATAAGCACCGAGAAGCCTCTATTTGACAGGTTTGCGGTGCTGTTTTCCGTTGCTATTGCATGGTTATATGCACAGCTTCTCACTTCAAGCACTGTATATAACCACAAACCAGAAAGTACACAGGCTAGTTGCCGTACTGACCGTGCTGGACTAATTACTTCAGCTCCATGGTAAGATTGGTTACACATTGCTTATGATTTTCTGAATTAATGATCAATAACTTGATGCCCTTAAGAAGCAACGTTCATTTTCTCTGTTGTACTTCATTCTTTGGTATAAGGAAATGGAAGAGCCTTATCTGCTGTAAAGGATATACCAGTTTCGGCTATTTGATACAACCATATATATTTCTTGCATCTAATCTAACCCCAAGTTTCAGCTTTTCTCTACTTTTTCCTGCAACTATAGATGATAAAATGTTTGTATTGATGTAGGGTATATTTTCCGTATCCCTTCCAATGGGGTAGCCCTACTTTTAATGCTGGAGAAGCTTTTGCTATGATGGCTGCTTCCTTTGTTTCTCTTTTTGAGGTAGCCTTCTTAACAGAGTTCCATGACTCTCAATTACTATACAGGTGCAATGCACCTGCACTGGTTTTTTATTATAAAAAACCATGTAAAACTTAAAGAAGCAGTTAATGATGCGTCTAATCTCCATCTTATGTTTGCTTCAACTTTTTATATTTTTTTAATTATTTCCTTGCAGTCAACTGGGACATTTTATGCAGCAGCAAGATATGGAATGGCCACACCTGTGCCACCTTCTGTTATCAGCCGTGGAACTGGTTGGGTGGTAAGATTCGGTATATTTTGCAATTCTCTCTTGAGTTTTGAACATGAAACTTAATGATGAACTATTATTTGTGTAATTGGTATTTTGATAAGGGAGTAGGCGTTTTGC
This sequence comes from Cercis canadensis, assembly GCA_003255065.1. Lineage (NCBI taxonomy): Eukaryota > Viridiplantae > Streptophyta > Magnoliopsida > Fabales > Fabaceae > Cercis > Cercis canadensis. The sequence continues at coordinate 60,369 of QAOA01007611.1, read as the reverse complement.
TCAATGGCATGTTTGGTTCTGTAACTGGAAGTACGGCATCAGTGTAAGTTCCTTTTAGCACTTTTCGTTTCTGTGAATGTATGGTAGAGGTCTAGCACCTTTACAAATTAATGGAAACTCTTGATTTTGGCCAGTTTGTGTTGAGGACTCTCCTGGAAGAATTAAATATGCACTATACATAATGCAAGTTACATAGATCTTCATAGCATAGGGAAGAGTCCTGCATATTCACAATATGAACGTTGTTAGATGGGTTTTAGGTAACTATCCTGCCATAAGCCTCTTTTTCACTGTACCTTACCTGTTATGCTTTCCTCCTTATTTCAGGGAAAATGCTGGTTTATTGGCATTGACAAGGGTTGGAAGCCGAAGAGTTATCCAAATATCAGCTGGCTTTATGATTTTCTTCTCTATATTTGGTATGCTACCCCAATATGCTCTCTATTATAATTCATACTGTCAACTTCTTTGCATTGGTATATATTCTGTGTAACTTCAAATAAGAACTCTACTTGATGCACTAATGTTATCAAGAAAACAAACTGTTAAGATGAAAATAAAATTTGTAGAAGAGTACTGCAGCTTCCATGGGTTTTTTTTTTTTCCCCCTTTAGTTAATCATATCTTATGTTGCATAATTTCCTTCAACCAGGAAAAGTTGGAGCAGTATTTGCTTCTGTACCTTTGCCTATCATAGCAGCTTTATACTGTGTATTCTTCGGCTATGTCTGTAAGTAATTCCTATAAATCTGTGTGTTTCTGGTCTTGTCTGCATATAGTATTTGACAACAGTTTTTAACTTGGGATATGTAGCTTCTGGTGGACTTGGTTTTCTCCAATTCTGTAACCTCAACAGTTTCAGAACAAAATTCGTATTAGGCTTCTCATTCTTCCTTGGCATCTCCATCCCACAATACTTCAGAGAATACTATCATGTTAACCATGGACATACAGGGCCTAGATGGGTGAGATATCTGATCCAACACCCATTTCATCATATGATTTATTATACATACCGTTTGCTTTGCAATGATTGTTCAATTTAATGAGTCTGCAGTTAAATGATGTTGTGACTGTCATCTTCATGTCTCACACTACGGTGGCTGCCTTGGTTGCTTTCATTTTGGATACCACACTTTCAAGAGAAAATGATGCAGCCCGCAAAGACAGTGGCTTGCAGTGGTGGGAGAAGTTCAGCTTGTATAATGCAGATGTAAGGAACAATGAATTTTATGCTTTACCTTGCAGACTCGATGAGCTCTTCCCAGCCTATTAAGCACCTTCTCATGGTCTATTTCTCACGAAAAGACATCATAACTTTTCTTTTGTAAATTAGCATAATGAGTTTGTTTTCTTAATGTTTTGGCGCGATTGTCCTTCATTATATACTGCTATTTTATTTCTTCTAGAGCACTTTTTTTTTTTTTTTTTTNTTTTTTTTTTTTTTTTCTTACATCTTTTGAAGAACTATAGCAGCATTGCAGTTCACCACCCATTGAAACGGAAAGAACACTTAAACCAAATGCAAAACTAAATAAAAGACTCACACAGTGGCGTGGAGGTGTCCAATTCAAAAGTTTCTGCTTTAACAATTCAACAATACAACTCTTGAAAGAGGATTCCAAACCAATGAAGTATTTCTGTATTAGCTGAAGTCAACAGCAACAAACCAATGAAGGAGGCTCTCATGTCTCTCCTTGGACTTCCAGCACAACCTATTTAGTCCAATCTAATCCATTAACAAGCTCCAAGGAAAAAGTAAAGACTTCTGCAACTCAAACGAAGCCCAAACCTTGAATATGCTAATATATTATGAGAAAAGTCTATTTTACCCCCTTCAACTTAATAATATTTTGTTGATGTATATGTTCTTGTTACTTCAAACTTCTATAATTAAGGTTGATTAGAACAGGTGTTTATATATATATATATATGGAAGTAGGGTGTTACTACCTAGTCCTCTTGCAGCCATGTTGATCAAATGACAGAGCTCCTTTTTTGGTTATAGCAAGCGTTTGATGTTTCTGACACATTGGATGCTTCATTATTTTTGCTTCTACGAGAGCCACTGTTAAGGTTTTTGTGGTAAACCAGTTTGAAGGTCAAACCAAAAGATCAATTGCTCACGCCTTGCTTAAGGGCTCTTTCCTTAGGATATATGCATGAGAATCAATTTATTATGTACAGTAGAGGAGGTAATATGATGTGNCAGTAGATCGAGGAGGTAATATGATGTGTATTACACAAAGTTTCGTCATAGAAAATCTAGAGATAAACATACCCCCAAAAGTGTATATATTTTTTTATATTAGAATTAAATTAAATTTTTTTAATTTATGAGTAGAGAAATGAGGAAAAAGAAAATATCAATGAATAAAGAATGATACTACAAATATTTTGATGATATGAATCATGGTAATTAATGAGAAGATCCTTTTATTTATTAGCCTAATTGTTTCCAAACTAAGGGGTATTATAATCAGTTTCATTGTTTCCTCATTAATAGGTTCTAGCATTAACAAATTTGAACGGCAAAATCATATAGAGTAATATGCCAACACAATACACACAGTATGTATAATCCTAAAGAATCACCATCTAGCTAGATCAAATGAGTAACAAGTTAAAATTTTAGCCTATGATTCTATTAAAATACGTTAAGGGTGTGTTTGGATGAGGTATTTGTA